>LNAC01001375.1:122434-214316 GCA_002007465.1 Ailurus styani | reverse complement strand
AAAGAAAAAAAAATTCAATGAATTTAACTTTGAACGACTGAAGAATCATGGGGAAAAAGCCATGAATTGAATCCGTTGATTTTCCGTAGTTCTGGAGTTCCGCAATGTTTAGCCAACTTGAACTTGACTTTGACTGGATGGGGTTTTTTTGGTTTTTTTGTTTTTTTTATTTTTTTTTCCCTAGGTCTTCTGGGGGAGGGGCCTGTTGCTGTGATTCTCAAGTGTCTCTGCCTGAGGCGGATTCCCACTGCCCTCGCCAGGGGCCAGGCTAAGTAATCAGCTCCGGTTCGCTCTCGGGAGCTTTTGTTCCCTGAACGCTTTCCGTACCTTGTTGGAGGCCGGGACTGAAAGTGGCGGCTCCCAGTCTCCGACGCGGAGGAGCCGAGAGCCTGGGGCCTCAGTCCTCAGCGCACCTCAGAGAAAAGCAGTCCCTCCCATCTCCTGGTCTCCGGCCGCGCTCCGAGCTCACCCGGCCTGTGACCGAGTGTCTCTATCTCTGGCGCAGCCCTGTTTAGAATCTCCAAACCCGGCAGATCCTGCAGCTGCTCCCGCACCGCTCCTCCCGGATGAGGAAGGAGGGGGTCTCTCCAGGTCTGCCGCCCGTGGGGTCCCCGCTCACAGATCAGTGGCCCGGCTGTGCTTCAGATCACAGCCCAAGGTAACCCCGAGCTGAGAGACACCTCAGCTCAGCTCCGTCTCTCCCGCCGGCTTCTCTCTGAGACCTGGGAGCTCGGTCGCGCTCAGACACCCCTGGTCTTTTTGTGTCCCCGTGGGTCCTGAGACCACACTGTCCCTGCAGGGGCTTCACCCCCCGCTTGGTCTCTGGGGCGACGTCCCTCAGTGGAGCCGACGTCTAACAGTTCCAAGTCTGTGCTCCGCTGCTCACCCCCTTGCTGGCAGCCGGCCCTCCCCCCGGGGTCTATCTTCCCGTCGCCTCAGATTCACTTCTCAGCACGTCCTACCTTCCAGAAGGCGGTCAATTTTCTGTTCCTAGAATTGCTGCTCTTCTTCTCTTCGATCTCCGGTGGAATTTGTAGGTGTTCAGAATAGTTTGATAGCTCTCTGGGTGAATTCCTGGGACCTGATGATAATCGGTCTCCTACTCCTCTGCCATCTTCTGGGTTTCGTTTTGGTATGTGGTAGAACTGGCCATCATCGATGAAACCCCATCAAAAACTCTCCAGGGAGAATTTTTAAGATAATAGTTATTGAAGCACGTTAGATTAGTTAATAAGAATACTCCAGTAGAGTAAACAAAATATGATATGGGAAACATAACTGAAAGAATTCCAGGGGTGCCTGGGTGGCTCAGTGGGTTAAAGCCTCTGCCTTCAGCTCAGCTCATGATCTCTCACAACTCTTTTAGAACCTGAAGGGAAACTAGAGATTCCAACTCAGGGAGGCAAAGAGTTCTTCTCAGGGTCATGTAACAGCATTGTTAGTTGCAAAATCTTCGATTTTTTCTCCCTAAAGCTTTTACTAGTCTCCGCCACTCCAGCATATAAACTCATACTTCTCTCTTACCCCTCTCCCATCTACAACCTATGCTTTCTTTCAAGTTATTGTCTTTTATGTCTTCTTTCCAACAACCTTCTGGATTGTTTCACCTATACTCACTACCTCCTCTTCCTCTGCTGATCTCCTCATCTCTGTTAAGCTTCCTCCTCCTCCCCGAAGCCACAGAAATTCTCTCCCCTAAGGGTACCTGTGACCTGTCATTGGCAAACCTTATAATAACCCCATTTTTGTCCTTATCATGAGAATCTCTCTGCATACATACATGCTTAATATTTACTCCTTCACCATCTTACATGAATTCCCATTCCTTGGGGTTTCCTCTTACCTCCTTTATTGTTTCTCTCTGTCTCTCTTTGGCAGAACCCTCATCCTAATCCCACTCTTGAAATGCTTGCTGTCACCTTCCTGTCACACTCTACACATTTTCCTGGGCTCATCTCTTCCTAATCATTTTATTACCACCTGTGTACCAATGGCTTTCAAACATCTTACCTTCGATTTTAGTTCTTTCAATGATATGGAATCCGACCTCTAACTTTCTATGGAATATCATCAGAGGAATATCATTCCTCAAGAACATCAAACTCCACATGTGCAAAAGTCTGAACACATCAACATTTCTTCTCCTCTAAGCCAACTAGTAGATTCCCCATTTCAGTGAAAAATAACATCACCCTTCTGGTCACTGAAGGCTGAAATCTCAGTCATCTTTAATTGGTGTTTCTTCCAAATCTCACATCCCATCAGTCACCAAATCTTAATGCTTTCATTACTGGAGCACTTTTCTAATCTGTGCCATTTTCTCCAATTCCAGGGCCATTATCTTAGTTTAGGTCATTATTATTGCTCAGTATTCTATCACAGCAGTGCTCCAGCTGCTATGCCTGCCTCCAGTCTCTGCCAATCTCCCTTCTAACACCTGCCATTGAATAACTCTGCCTTTTTTGTTAAGTCCCTTTGATGACTCACTTAAGCTTAAGATAACATTCCACACTCTTTATATGATCCATATAGGGTTCTCCAAGATCTTCCCCTTCCAGCTACTTTTCCAGCTTCATCTGTTTGTCCCCCCACCTCCACCTCTATGGAATAACTTATAGTCCCCAAAGTTCCTGCCTGCAGCTTACCATCATGTGCTAAATGTGCTATTGTTTCTGCCTGTGATGCCCTCACCTGGTTGACACCTACCCATACTATGAACTCAGCTCAACTATAACTTCCTCTGGGAGCTCTCACCATAGCCTTCCTCATACTAATTCCACCTGAGTTAGCTATTGTCCACCGTTACTTCCATGATCTTCTGTGCTTCCTTCTATTTTTAATGCTTCACGCTGCACTAAAATTTAGATGAACTTTTTTTTCAGTTTATCTTTTCTTTTCCTATAGTTGTAGTTCCTCGACTATAGGGACTATTTTTCACTTGCCTTTTTGTCCCTAGGGGCTATGTGATCTCTATCATGCAGTTAGTACTCAGTTCCTGATAAATTAATAGAGATTATGATGTCATTCTTCAGGCTTCTAGAATAATATTACACTATAGAATTACACAATACCTAAAATAATAACTGATTAAGAGGGAGGTATATCAATAAACACAGTGTTCTATAATGTATGAGATTATTTTTCATACTGTAAAAAAATTTAACTTTATGAATCCCTCATATTCCAAAGACCTGGTAACTGGAACTATGTTCCAAGAACTGATTTAATTTTTATTTTATTATGTTCTAAGAATTAAGTTATTCATTCAAATATTATATATGTTGACTTCTTGTTATTGGTTAAAGCTAGAGATGCTCCTTCCACATAAATGAAATCACTGAGGTTGATTTCAGGGATGACATCCTTTTTTTTTTTTTCTTTTTAAAGATTTTACTTATTTATTTGAGAGAGAGAGAGAGGGGGGGGGAGAAGCACAGGCACCTGTGAGCAGGGGGAGGGGCAGAGGGAGAGGAAGAGACACAAGCAGACTCTGCCCTGAGTGTGGAAGCCAACGCAGCTCTGTCTCATGACCCCGAGATCCAGATCTTGAGATCACAATCCTGAGATCACAACCTGAGCCAAAATCAAGAGTCCACCACTTAACAGAACGAGCCACCCAGGCGCCCTTCAGAGATGACATCTTTAAGAGTCTCCAATTCAACTACAATTTGTAACAATTAGTGTACTTCTGTGTGCATTTCTGGTACCATGGTTCTCATCAGAATTCCCCTGCTGACTCTCAGGTTTATCCAGAAATGTCCCAATCTTTCAGGATAGCCTCAAATGTCTATCAAGACACAAATGAAACACTTTAAGTAGCTCTCTCATTCCATATCATCTTCTACCCTTCTTATCTGACAACAAAATGTGGGGGTAATGAGCCTGATAAATCACATTTAGATCCACTTCAAGTTTGCAACATTTCACTTCCAGATTTCATTCCACAGGACCAACTAATAGGGAGACTGCCTTAGAGTTAAGATATTTGAGGACCTAAATAGTAAAACCCATCCAAGTAGAAACCAAGATGGAATCATTTGATAGCAAACTTAATCACAAAACAAATAGAAACCGCCTACAAAGAGCCCACTAAACCTCAGAAATTGATCTGTACATAGCTTTGCTCAGAACTTGTTTTCCCAAAGAAGCTAACATATACATCATGGATACTTTCTCTGGCCTGCTTTTAATGGTTATTTATGCCTCCTGTCATTTAACTGTGAGAGAATTGAAGGATCTATCTGCCAATCCAACAGTATACATGTGGACAACAATATAACTCCAACTTCCAATGAGCAAAATGTCTGATTTTCCCACAACCCTTGCAGAGTGAGAAACCATATTTGAGGAAGATGGGGAGGAAACTCCCCAAGACAGGGCAAAGGGGAATTTGCAAAGCTCAAGATTGCTGGGCTGGAGAAACTGTTTCCTGCAGCCAGCGACATCCCAACTGGGCATTTGTACTTCAGTAGGCGGTGCATAAAGCTAAAAGGAAATTCCACAACATCAGACAGGCCCAAATTGAGGGACATTCCACAAAACAACTGGCCTGTATTCATCAAAAATATCATTAAAGACAAAGAAATACTGAGAAACTCTTCCACATTAAAAAAACTAAAGATGTGTTAACTGAATGCAACCTGTGATCCAGAATTTTCTTTTGCTGTAAAGAACATTATTGGGACAATTGGGGAAGTCAATGAGGTCTATAAACTGGATAATAGTACTATGTCAGTCTTAATTCCTGGTTTTGAAAATGGTACTATGATTATATGACTATGTTCTTGTTTTTAAGAAATATGCATCGGGGCACCTGGGTGGCTTAGTGGGTTAAAGCCTCTGCCTTCGGCTCAGGTCATGATCTCAGGGTCCTGGGATCAAGTCCTGAATCGGGCTCCCTGCTCAGCAGGGAGCCTGCTTTCTCTTCTCTCTCTGCCTGCCTCTCTGTCTACTTGTGATCTCTCTCTCTGTGTCAAATAAATAAATAAAATATTTTTTAAAAATGCATCAAAATATTTAAGATAAAAAGATATCTTAGCAAAGTTATTCTCAGAGTTCCAGGGGAAATTAGATTGATAGAGCGATAGATAAATATTATAGATTATAGATAAACAGATAAATATATATATATACTTATGAGAGAGAGAAGGAGGGAAGGAGGGAGGGAAGGAGGGAGGAAAGAAGGAAGGAAGGCAGGCAGGCAGGAAGAGAAAGGAAGAAAGAAAAGAGGGGTCATTAGTAAACACTGAATGTGAATGTGAAGGTCACACAGTAATTCTTTCTACAGTTTTGCAACTTTTCCATGAGTTTGAAATTATGTCAAATTTTTTTAAAATTGTAAGGAGATTCCAAATTTTTATAATTTTCAGTCATGCGGTACAACTCTCAGTTGTGGTCTTAAGAGGCCAATGTGATTTTAAATTTTTTTCACTTGAGTAACAATGGAGGAATGCTACAAGTCTTCCAAGGTGTGAGGCCGCCCCTTTGAAACTGTCTTTGCCTCTGGTTCTTTGTAGAGCTGGCTCCTAGTGGAAGGGTAGAACCAGACTACGGCCCGAGCCTGTAGCTATCTCCAAAGTCCCCACTGTTGTGAGTATTCTGAACAGAGTTTCCCATTCTGAAGTCATGAGCAACATTTATCGTTTTCACCCAAAACTTTGGCTAAGCCTGTTTAATTTGGCTCTCCCTTAGTTTTATTCTGCTATGCTTGGATAATGGTGTGGATCTATTTACAGCTTTCCCTATTGTCTGAGAATGTGGCTTTGAGACACTGTCATTAGGCATTTCCAACTTGGTGCTAATGATTTCTCTATGATACCTAGGTCCACTCCTGGTCCCTCCCCTCTGCTTCTCCTTCAGGGTCATCTGTACCAGGGCACTTGGACTGGTCCTCTTCATTCCAACCATCTCACCCAGACTGCCTCCCTTGGCCCTTCCTTCCAGCAGCTATCTTGGTGAAATGCTTGACACGGCCCTACTCAGGCTTGTCCCTGGGCCAAAATCAACATTTGATATGTACTTCTGGGATTTTTAGAGCTGACCCCAAAATATCTATTTACCCAGACGTTGACATTCTCATGAGTAATGGGCAAAGCTCCGAGGACACACTGTTGGTGGCAGAACAAGATTCAGAATCCCACTCAGAATTTTAGAGCTGGACAGGGACTGAGATTGTCAAATCCAAACATCTCAGTATAGGATAAGAAAAATGGGGCTGCAAACAGTGAATAACATGCCCATTGAATCCAGCTTTGGAACCCAGGTACTCTGGCTCCAAGATTAGTTCCTTTTGACTCTACCAAAGGAATGAATGCACTTGGGTGGAATAGGTCCTGGAGCCTGAGTTATTAGGTGGGTAATGGTGAAGACAGCCTCCCAAATACATATTTTGGGATTAGAGACAACATTTCCAAATCCTTTTTCAGAGTCCTACACAAAGAAACCTCAGACCTAGGATTTCAGCCAAAAACAATGATTCTCAAGTCCCTATGAAATCTTGGATGGACGTTTAATTGGGCAACATATTAGCTGACTCCTGCGGCAGAGGCAGGCCTCAACAGAGCTCTGGGGCTGCCACATCAAAAAGAGTAGATGTGTGTGTGTGAGTCCGAATCACACACAGTAGGCCATTTGTTCTTATCATTTGAATGAGTGAGTTCTTATCATTTGAATGAAGGAAACCTCTGAAATGTAATGCAATACAATATGCCCCTTTTAACTCAATTCACACATTTCTCACAGCTTATAGAAAAGCTTTCTGAGAAACTTTACAGAGAAAGTTCCAGAAAAATATACTGGAAAAGGGACATTTCATACTCTGTCTGGTACTAGTACTAAACGAGAAAAACACAATTATTAACTCATTCATTCATTCACTCACTCTCTCGGTCACTTATTTAGTCATTCATATGAGAAATAATTATTGATTTTCACTTCATAATAAGTGTCATGATGGATTACAGTGAGGTCCCCACTCTTAAGAAGCACACGGTTCTAACCTCCTTAATATATAACAGCTGATACAAATAATAAGAAAAGAGCAATCCAACTGAATTATGACCAAGGATTAGGGAAATCAAATTAGAGCAGTGAGATACTTTTTTAGCTACCAGGTCACCAAAATTTACAATACTGTTAATATCAATTGTCTAAAGATTGCGGAGAGAGAGACCTCTTCATTGTTGTTGGTGCTGGGAATATAAATAGAGATACAATTTTGAGACAGCAATTTGGTGGTAGCTCTTAATTTTTTAAATTCACACAGCCTTTAGCCCTGTATCTCAATTTGTAAAAATCATCTTGATGCCTTCTCTTGCTGTTCAGTGCAGTGTTCCTTCCCCCATTATTGGAAGTCATTGGTGAGAGATGTTTCCAGGGGCCATGAACTTCGTGACACTTCAAGTCTTTCTCATGCACGGGCAGAGTAGGTTCTGGCATTTCAAGTCTTCCCCATGAATGGGCAGAGAGACCCTGGGCAGAGAGTGTCTGGTGCTGGCAGTTGGAATTTGGGTCAGCATGCATTACAGTGTTAAATATCAAGGGACAATGTGTCGGCACAGAGATCATCTGCTTTAAGTATATCTTCCAGGACTGATAAGGAGCTCAATACAGATGGGAAACAAATGCTGTTGGGAGAGGTATTTCAAGATACCTGTGAGATCAGGGTGATGATGTGGGGTGGGTCAGTGAAGAGATCTTTCCACCATATTAAGAACTTCTTGGCAGTGGGAGGCCAAGAAGAGTGCATAAGTAGTAGATAAGATCAGATACAGAGAAATTCATTTTAGGACAGTAGAGCTAATCATGGTTGTCTACTTGCATTTAAAACATTAACAAGTAAAGATCTACGACCGTGTGTGTGTGTGTCACAATTAACACTCATCCTTTCAACAAATATCTGTGGAGCACCCACTATAAATATCTATTAGGCTCCAGGAATCTGTTTTCAGTAATTTTTTAAACACAGTTTATAAGTGATTTTTTAATTAAATACAGATAATTTCATAATCATTGTGTGATACCAGTCCTATACATGGTTCCATGTGTTCTCTTGAATGGGAGCATGTAAGGAAAGAGCCACAGCCATGGGGTACTGTGCTAGCTGTTGGTGCCCTCCCCAGATGTACCTTACACATGAATACCATATGTCAGCATTGAAATTATTAAAAAATGTTTGTTTTTGAAATTAAATTAGGTCACAAACTGGAGATGACTAGAACAATTGGGAAGAGTTTTTCCAGCCGTCTAGGTAAGAGATAATGGTCTTGAACTAAGGCTGAGGTTTTAGGTATTGAAGGGAGAAGATGAATCTGGGCTGGTCATTGACTATTTGTTGCTTACCCCACCAGGTCCCTTTTGTTCCCATCTTAGCCCTTTCTGTGCCCAGGAGCCTGACCCCTATGGCCCACAGTACTAAACTCCTGTGCCTTCTGATTTTCGGTTGGTCTTTGCCAACAAGAAGTACTGGTAGAAGATCAGAGGGTGGAAAGAGGAAGAGTGGACAGAGTGCTTATTTCCCCTACCTACCCCCCCACCAAGACTCACTACAGTTCTGGCAGTCATTTCATTTGTCATTTCAGCTCCCATTGGGTGGCTCTTTTTCCATGGTCCCAAACTCACATATAAAGTACTTTTGAGAATGTCGTTGCCACCTTGCCTCTAATTATTTCCTAGGATGTTCACAGCATCCCATTGTTAACCCTACATCTTTCCATATTCTTTCTTAGCTTCCTCATCCTGACTCTGTGGGGGAGGGGGTGGGAGGGTGGGGCTCTTCATGAAACTCTCTGCCATTCAGCCCTTTGAGTGTTTCCTACAGAAACTGTAATTTCTACATAAAATAAAAGATTGTTTCCAAGGTTACTAAGTTAGACTTCATGATTAGTTGGATGGGAGGTTGGGGAGAAAGAGAAAAATAAAGCCTCCTCAGGCTCTGGCTGGAGCAGTGAGGCAGATAGTCAATGGTGTGAGAAATGAAGCCAGAAAGGTACACAGGAACCAGCAAGTTGAGCAGCAAGAGGAAGGAGTGGGTGGGGTTGCTCACAGGTGAAGTAGCATTACTGATCTCTTACCTTGAGGCTCCAGACATTGATACTGCCATTGGAATACAAGAATTGGAGTTGGGGTAGAGGAATAGGATTGAGGATGGGGATAGATTTGGAAATGTGGAAAGCCATTAAGAAAACTTCTGACAGGGTGGCTCCATTGGTTGATTGTCCAACTCTTGGTTTCAGCTCAGGTCATGATCTCAGGCTTGTGACATCAAGTCCCACATCTGGCTCCGTCCTCAACAGGGAGTCTGTTTGGGATTCTCTCTTTCCCTCTCCCTCTTTCTTCCCCCCCCCCCAGTGCAAATAAATAAATCTTTTTTAAAAATGAAACAAAACCTCTGGCAAAATCTGACACTTACAACTCCATCCTTTTTTTTTTTTTTTTCTTCAGCTTCCCCACTATACTCTTCTGCCTCCAACCCGGATTCCCTGCATCTCCCCTCAAGGTTACCTTCCCAGGATAACATCGCATATTTTCAAGATTTTCCCCTTCCCATCACCAAAGATTTTCTAGCTTCTAATCCCTCAGAGGCCTGAGTACTGTTTTCCAAAGTGACAACAAACTCCTCTGACAAATGACCTCCTCCTAATGTAAAAATGAACTCACACATCGCTGTTCCAAGGGAAAATCTGTATATTTCAAAGGACAATGGCTGGACCACCAACTGGACAATGACTGAAGTCCTTGTTTCACAAAATAGGATCTACCTCCTGCTAAGGAGACAAGACAGTGTTCCAGAGGAGTATTCAGGGATGCAGGATAAACATGGTCCATCCTCCTGGAACATCAGCTTTAATCAAAGATTTGAGGATGGATGACATTTTTAAATTAAACAAAACATGGATATACTATGGAGAGGATGCAAAATTCCTAGCAGTTTTTAAGATAAAACATAATCTTCCAAAGCATTCCCTGCCAAAAGGCTCACATTGAATTTGACCTGCTTGTGGGGAACTTAGTGGGGAAGTTGAGCTAAATTAGTGCTTCTCTGAGGACTATGCCAAAGATGGGAATTTCTGAACACTAGAGAGCAAATATTTTAAAGCCAGCAAGACTTATGATACTCTCATAAATCATGCCTCTTTGGCCCACCCAGACACCATTTACCACAAGCCTGTGCCTTAAATGACAGTTCCTTGTTTAGCTGCCTTCCCTAACTTTGGAACTCGGTGCATAAAATACCTTTCTGATGATGTAAATCCATCCACTACAAGCCTTCTTTAGGTTTTTCTGTTGTACACTGTTTTAAGTGTAACACACTTGCTTTCTTCCTGCAGAGAACATATCCTGAGTCCAGAAAAATCTTCCAAGGGAGAAGGGAAAAAATGCATACACCAGCTTCTTGAAACATTTGGCACCTGCTACAATCACCAATAAATCTAAACTGGACAGCTTGACATTTCCTCAAACAAGACCCCACCTCTCAAAGAACATTTGTCCTAACATGAAAAACAATAAAAGCCCAGCTGATAGAATTCAAAACATTTTCCCTTGTCTAACGGGAGAAGCAGAAACAAAATAACTGCTTGCTTAGGCAGTGATTTGAACCACTCCACTGTCCATGAATATCATAATCCTGTTCAGATGGCATCAATGATAACCCTCAATAATCTTCAAATTGGAAAAGTTTTTATGCTGTCCCAACCCTCAGTTTTTTGCAATCTACCTGTCAAAAGAGAACTGCACTCTGATCTTCTTAAGTATTGTACATGCCTGCATGATGGCTGTGGAGCTCAATGCATCCTTTTTTACTTTGTAAAAACAGTTGTCAGTTCCGGCCTTAGAAACAATTCAACTTATAAACAATTTAATGGAGGTTTCCTGTCTCCTCCTTTCCCCTTTAACATGGAGCCTTCCTCCGTTGTTTCCAAAGGAGACCTTAGCTTCCCCACCAAACCCCCACTCCCACAGACACTCCTCCCTTACTGGGAGCTGCCAAATTCTCCCCAAAAGAGGAGGACAGGATATGGCAGAGCCTCTACCAGTTTCCCAATCCATCGAGCTGTCTCTCAAAGGTTTGGGCCTTAGCAGCCTCTGAGCATTTTCATTCCAGCTCAGCCACTTGGGAAATCCAATAGGCTTTTTTGATGGCTTGGGAAGATAACCATCCCTTGGAACACTGTTCTATAAGAAAAATGTGTCCAAAGTTCCAAGGAACTTTTGGAACAGAACATTTTCACATGATAGGACTTCTGTGATCTACATAATATGCTGGAGACTTATGTATAGTTTCCATGGATCCACAAGATTTCGTGGGAGTTCCCTAGCAATGTCACCAAAAATTAATATAGAGGATTTGGCGAAGGGCTGGGAAGATCATCCACTTGCTTAAAGCACTAGCAAAGTAGGAAAAAATGTTCATTCTTTCAATTTGATTTGCATTATTTTGTAAAGTATCAGAAATAGTCATATGGAAGAAAACTAGAACTCTTTTGGACTTCATTTATTTCAGACTTAGAATTGTTATTTTGAATTCTGTATAGAGAAACTAAGCTTAAAGCCATTTAACAATCCAGATAAAGAGGAAAAAATCAGTATTTGTAAAAATACCAGCCGTGGCTTCCATAGTAAACGTTTAGCATCTGGGTGTCCATTTTCTTATGACTTTGGTTTGCCTAAAGATTCCTTCCAGTTTAACACTTCATGGTATCAATCATTTCTCTCCTGTCTTCATGTATGGTTCTCCAATGAACCAGGACCTTCCTACCCTAGGTGAATTGTGCCAAGATTCTTCCCGCTTTAGCTGGAAACACAGCTGTGCCTCCTGGTTACATGAATTGACATTCCCCAGAACCTAATGAGGCAGCAGATAACGTGGAGAACCTCAGCAGATCCCATCTACAAACCTCAATAGACAACATCTGAAAACCTTCCTGTGACCACTCAAGACCCCATGTCAATATTCATAATATTTCAAGTTAGATGACCATTGGATTCCACCTACCAGGTGCCTAAGAGTTGGCAAAATTCTCCTGACCCATCACAACATAGTAAATTCTAACGCTGATATTACACTAATTCCCTTCTATTTTAGAAAACAGGTAACAAGACATCCTAGGTTTTGGAAATGGAAAGGTCAATATCTGTCAGTTGGTATAAGAGAAAACATTTAGTTAATGCTTTTTGCTCTCTGCTCTTCGTGCCCCCTCTCTCCCTTTTTCTCTGTCTCTCTCTGTCTCTTTGTCTCTACACACACACACACACACACACACTCACCATCCCTCCACTATGTGCCAAAGGTTTCAATAGTCAAAGCATTTTGAGAATAAAGCCAAGTCTTGCTTGGCAGGGAGGTCTTGATTCCAAGAAACTTTAGATAAAACAATCTGCTAACTCAGAACAGCTTGCCTGAGCTTTGGAATCAGATAAAACAGGGGTCAGTTAACTGTGGCCTCTGGGCCAAATCTGGCTAGCCACCTGTTTGTGTACACCTGCGGGCTAAAAATGGTCTTTAGATTGTTAAATCATTGAAAAAATACAAAAACATATAATAGTTTGAGACACATGAAAATTTTATGAAATCCAAATGTCAATGTCCATAAATAAAGTTTTATTGGAATACACATGCTTGCTTATATATTGTCTCTGACTGCCTTCACACTACAACAGAAGAGGTGAGCAGTTACAACAGACTGTATGGGTCACAAAGCTGAAAAATTTGCTATCTAGCCCTTTACAGAAAAAAGTTCGCCAATCCATGATCAACACTCTGATTCTGTCACTGAATATTTCTGGGGCACTAAGCAAGTTTCTTGATCTCTGTGACCTCAGTTTCTTTTTCTAAGTTATGAGTAGTGTGTTTAGAATATGCAGGTGTCTAGAATAATGCTTAGAACCACATATACTGGGTCTTTTGCCATGTGTCCTTCCCATGCTTTTCTCAGTGTAGCTCTCAGAGGCATTAGGCCAACAAAGTTCTAATTTACAAAGAAGGCAGACCACATCATATCTTGGTTGCAAGGACCAGAGCTGGGCTTCTGGGCCTATTTTAGTAAAAGTTATTTTTGGCGAGTACCTGAACTTTTTATTATTTTCCTTTCAGCAGAGGTGAAAGTAGATATTAACAAATTTGCATCTACCACTTTTTCTATTATACTCCTGGGAAACTCTTGACCAAGAGGAAAGTGTGTTTTAGTTATTAAACTGATAAACCATACAAAATAAGTCAATAAGTATTCAAAGTTGGAGGGTTCAGACATCCCACTCCATGGAAATTGGAATTATTTATTCAATATGCAATTACTGCAAAGCATAAAAGCTCCCACAGTGAGAGCCCAAAATCACAAGGTCCTCTGAGAGTTCCCTGCTATTCTCTGGGATCCCTCTGCCCACTTCATTCAAAATTATTTTACTGCTAAGTCAACTCAACAAGGAAAATGGTACTCTAAAACCAGCTTAGCGGATGATTCCTACCTCAGAAGGAAACCGCTATGTTTAGAGAAATTAAAATACAACTTGAGCAGTTTTTACCTAACGGGGAGGCAGTGTGTTCTTGTGGGGTAAATTTTGGGAGTAAGCAGGCCTGGGTTCCAACATCAATGTGTTTCCTCCTGCTCCATGATGCTGTTCTCTCACCTATTGGGACAAAAGGGGAAATCATTTTTACCCCAACGGTTTGATATGGGATTAAATAAAATGACTTACATAGTAGCTTATGAATTTCTGAGCAATGCCTGGCACATAACAGTTGTTCAGCAATTGTTTGTTTCTATCCCCCATGTCTCCAGATTCCAAAGTGAATCAGGGGTTCAGGATTGCCATCCTTCGGAGTTTCTGCCTATGCTGGAAACCGTGGCTACATGCAAGATCTCAGTGACTATGTGCTTGATGTTTGTAGCTTCTGCTTCAGATGAAGATATTGACTCTACCATCCTGAACTTGCCCTTTGCTGTATGAGAAGTATACATTTAAGGACTGGAGGGACTGTGTGGAGCTGGTTAGCTCAGCTGGCCAGCTTCATTATGTTAAAAAAAAAATGCTAATGGTGTCTAGGGCCATGAAGGTGGTAGAAAAAATAGTTTTGCCAACAGTTAAACACTTATAGCTAAAATATGATATACCACAAATATACTTAGACATACAATCCAATGAATTTTCACAAACTGAACACACCCTGGCAACCAGCGCCCAGATTAAAGAAACAGAACAAGACCTGTCCCAAGAAGTTCCCCAGCCTTGCTTTCTTCTGGTCACTAGTGTTCCAAAAGTAACCGCTATCCTGACTTCTAACAGCACAGATGAGTGGGGCCTGTTTTCATACTTCATATACCTAAAATCAAAAGAGACAAAAATTGTTTTGTCTCTCATGTCTGGCTTCTTTGTCCAACACTGTATTGATGGGTGTTATTGAAAAAATGAAGGGAGGGAATGAGAGGGCAAGACGAACCATGAGAGACTGTGGACTCCGAGAAACAAACCAAGGGTTTTAGAGGGGAGGGGGGGTGAAAGGATGGGTTGCATGGAGCACTGGGTGTTATACACAATGAATCATGGAACACTACATCAAAAACTAATGATGTACTGTAAGGTGACTAACATAACATAATAAAAAATAAATAAAAAATAGTAAAAATAAAAATAAATAAAGTTGGATCATTCACCCTCAATGCTGTAGAGCTCCCCATTTTATGATTCTACCACAAATTATTTATCCATTCTATTGCTGGTGGTGATCACCTGGGGAATTCCAGTTTGAAAGTATTTGAGCATTCGGCCACATGTCTTTGGGTGACCATTTTATGCTCTTCTATTGAATACATAATGAAAAGTAGGCCTCCTGAACCCTGGGGTAGCTTACATTCAGCTTCAGTAGGTACAACCAAGCATTTTCCCAAGGGTTTGTATCCATTTATAGCCCCACCATCAGTGTCCCACATCCTTGCCAACAGTCAGAATCTTCTCTTTTCTGTTTTTACAGAAACAGAAACCTCCTCACATTTTTACTTTGGTCTCATATACATGAAGTATCCAACTCCAAGAATGAAAGACAAGAAATGAATACAAGGGGAACAAATAGAGGGAGCATCACAAAGTCTCCGGGAAAAATGTGAGGGCCACGGGCATGTAATGAGCCACTGGACAGCATCTTTGTTATTTTTTTTCCTAAGATTTTATTCATTTATTTGTGAGAGAGAGTGAGAGCAGGAGGGAGAGGGAGAGAGAATCTGAAGCAGACTCTACACTGAATCCAGAACCCGACACGGGGCTTGATCCCATGACAGTGAGATCACAACCTGAGCTGAAACCAAGAGTCAGATGCTTAACCAACTGAGCCACCCAGGGGCCCCCAGCATCCTAGCATCCTTGTTATCAAATGCATGTGGAACTCACTTTCATACTCAATGATTCAGCCCCCTTCCACTGTGCATTTAAATTGAATTTGTGTAATAGGATCCTGTTTCTCCATCATCCCACATTTTGACTTCAGAACAGCATTTTCTTCCCACCATTGCTTGAGTCTCCCAGGAGAGCCTTAATGAAATTTAGGATATTGGCAGAGAACAAGTGGGAGAAATAGGAGCAGACTAGGCTGCAGATCCAGGGACTGTCAGTAAATATAAATATGGACCTCAAAATGGGAAGGAGAGGGAAGGGAGGAGACTGGGTTGTGACCAATATGTACCATCTATAGGGACCACTTCCCCAGTTGATGCATGGTAATAGTAATACCTTGCATTTACATAGACTCTTCAATTTATAAAATCTTCTGGGAACCTATGGAACACTGGGAAAGAAAGAAGTCCTGTGAAAGCAATAAGCTGAAGGGCTCTTGCTTACTGGCTTCACACTAGAACTTTCTGCAGTAGTCAGGTAGAAGCCGTTCTAAATAAATGTGGACTTAGAACAATAACGGGAACCATCATAAGCTCTCTCTCTTGCCTGGTCCTTCTGTTCCACTTCATGCCCTCTGACATCAGGGCCAAACTAAACATGGGCTTCCTCCTGCCCCCTGTGACATTGCTTGTGCAACTTACATCCCCTCTCCCCCACAGCAACCCTAGGCAGTTGCAGTTTTACAACTGAGTGGCCTGTACTCCATAGCTCATAATAATAGCCAATACTTACTGCCTGTCATTACCTGCTGGGCAGTGCGCTAAACACATTGCACGCATTATTTATTTTGATTTGACTTAATCCCCACAAAGCTCAGAGTCACACAGCACATAATTCATAAAGTCCAGCATGAATCCCAATCTGCTTCCTCTAACATCCAGTATTCCTTCTATTTGGGCCATGTGATCTGAGGAGGGCTTTCCCCTCCCCTAAACACAACCATGCCTGCTAATGCTTGAGATTCCACAATTCTAATTCTGCCCTGTGTTAGAAAAGATGTTTGTGCTTGTTTGATGCATTAATGTGTAGTGAGGATTTCATCAAACATTTGCTCCTCCACAGAAATGTGTTGAGAAGGAAAAAGACTCTTTGTAACCTGGGGCAGGGGGGGTCTTGATAATGGGCTTCTGAAAGGTCAAGGAACATGAATTGCTGGATGATTTTTCCTGCCCTAGTATGGCTAAATCCACAAATACTTTTGTGGGTTTCCTCTGAGACAGTTCTCTCAGACTCTGAGGCAAAGACTAGCTCAGAAGGTAAGGATAGGTAGACACCAAATTATTTCCCCAATCCCAACATGAACAGAAAAAGTGAACTCCCTTTCATTCTTTACTTGGAGCTAAGTTTAATTATTTTACCCAACAATATATTAACCCCCAAGTGGGTACAGTTTCAAGAAACAAAACAGACTTGTGAAGGGTTATGATACTTCATAGTTGATAGTGGCATGATGAGTCCACACAGCCCACTGGGATATCATGGGAACACACGCTGATGGTTGACATCAGGGGAAGCAAAGTTTCCTCTACCACCTCACCCTGCAGAAACCACTGAGGTAGGAAGAACACCTTTGCCTCTTGCTCTTAGGGCAAGAGTCTATACCCCTCCCACCACCAGAAATGACCTGAGGAGTCTGGCTTCTGATTACTTTGTGAGACTCATTCCTCACCAGTCCATGTGCGAACCACACCAAGTTTCTTTTAGCTCTTTGTACATGCTGGGCGCTCATCCATATGCAGGCCTTCACCCACACTGACCCTCTGCCTAGAAAGCACTCTCTTGCCCCTTGATACCCGATGAACTTCCTCTTAATCCCTCTGCCTCAGTTTAAATTTCTGTAGGAAATCTTTGTCAAACCCCACAGGAGGATAAGATCCCGGTCCTCTTAATGGTGGTAACTTTTTTTCTTGTTTTAACCCCATGTCTGTTTTTTGGACATTATGCTAACCATAATTGCCTTTTTATGTGTCTGTATCTTTGCATATAGTGTTCTCCAGGTGGCCCCGTCCCAGCATGATGCTTGGCCCAGAGTGAACACTAAAATATCCCTTCATTTTGAATTAACTGAATAATTTGTTCATTAAACTAAGATTATTTCTTATAATCAAACAATAGTAGATCCCCAAGCTGCCTTCAACCATCTGGGATAAGCTTGCCATTCTCTTTGGGGAAGAGAGAAGAGAAACTTAACAGAGAGAAGAAAGCCTACACTCAGTAAGACCAAATAAATGAATTCTACATAGCCAACAAGTAAATACAGGATTAGGAGTCGAAAGGCTACAAAACCCCCTTCCCTGGCATGTGCAGAATGCATGGCCAGCTCTGAAGCATCTTCTCTTTTCCCAGACTGCTTTTGTTGCTTAACTGTTCAGCAAAAAAAGAAGGAAATTCGGGCACTCCCAAGTCTCCCTCCCACGGAAACCTGTTTTACTAGCTGCATTTTATATGGTTGCAGAAGGCCCCAGAAGGAAATTATGGAAAAGAGCAAGGGCTAAAAACCATGCGCCCCTGCAGCTCCAGAACACACATCCAGGCCTCATAAGAGACTCTGCTTTGGGTGTTTTCTTCGTGTCCCTCTTAGAGCTGCTGTGTCATTAATTGAACTGGTATTTTGGTACTTGTATAAAGCATTCCCTTTGTGGTTCATTCCCAGTCTTAAACCTTGCATGTGACCACATGTAAATGTGTATTTTTATGGTCCTATAATCTCAGGACTTTTAAATCTCTGTTGCTTAAAGGCACACAGTGAGCTGAAGCAGAAAACTCAGGAGGTTTCTGATCGTTTAGAAGCAGTTTATGTGCTGGTTCTAAGTGGCTTCACAGCTTTGGCTGTGGCAGGGACTAGGGCATAGAACAGATAAGGTCCTGACATGTGCTTAACTCTACAGGGCCTTCAAAATAAAAATCAAACATCATTAAAAACTAGGCAACCTCTTTCTCTTTAAACACCTCATTTGCAGATGCTTGTATCTGCTTACTTACTGGAAGTCTCCCTTCTTAACAGTTACCCCTCTGTTGTCTATTGTATTGTCAGTACATCTTCAGACTTGATTTTTCCTCCTAAGCTTGCATGGGTTTCTTTGGATGGCCTTAAGGAAAGGCAGGGTACCGACGAGGAAACAAAATAGGAGAGTATGGGGCTCAGGATCCAGGAAAAGTGCACTCTTTATGTTCTGCAGAAAATCTTCCTAATAATCTCTCAACTCACATCTCTTCCACTCATGTCTTGTTCTTCATTCTTGTAGTTAAATATTTTGTGGACCTGGGTCAAGAGCAAAAAAGGTAGGCAAAATGCAAAAACAAACAAAGCCCATAATTTGATCTTATATTTAGATTCTCTTTTTCTCAAAAACAGGCATCATTCCTTTGGCACAGACAACAGGTTAGGATTCAAAAGAATATTTGCAAGTGTTTATGTGATGAAAAATACTGTATGTATCTTTCTACTTTAATGGCCTTCAATTAAACTGCCTATACTCAAAACCCCTGAGGTGTTGTTTCCATTATACAAGTGTAATTTCCACATACATAAGCTATTTGTTCTTTGGGCCGAACTAGTCAGTTACTTTTTTTTTTTTTCAGAACCCTCTTCAAATTTTGTTTCTCTGTCTTTCTACTTGTTTTTGTCCTTGTTATTATTTCATCTCAAAATTTGTTTCTGAAAGATTGTCATAAGGAGAAAATGGGCAGCAGGTTTTGAAGCTTAGTATAAAGTCACACTTCATATACAGTCACACAATTACATTGACCAAGAAAATATCCACCTAGTGGGTTTGCTCAAGAATTCGGATGTTGACAGCCTCTCATCTGCCCACATGTGCTAAGCCCAAGAACCCCAACATCTGGTCAAGATCTTTACCTCCAGGCCACCAGGTTCTCATTCAAGGACTCCACAAAGAAGAGGTAGGGAAAAGTCGTATTTCTAGCCACTCCATGTTCCTAGCATGGGTTTATTTGCAGTTGGGAGAAAACTTCCAAAGTTTTGTTTTATTTTGTTTTTGTCTATTTTCTTCCTCTTTGGTCTATATTTATGCCGGCTGATCATTTCTGATCCAAGTGAACAATCTCACATATATACTCTTGTTAACTTCAACTTGTTAGATTTGGCCCAAACTCAGTCGTCATAACCTTTTGGATGTTAAGTCAATCTTAAAATCAAAGTAGGGCTGTCTCTGAAAAATTGTGTTCTCTCTCAGCATGGCATCCACAACACATTTAATAACTACTCTCAAATCTTCATCCAAAGTTCTTATTACAGTGTTGGTAAGGGCAGGTCAAGAAATGAGCTTTGGCGTCCACCATTGTGGTGGGATTTTAAAAGATTGGGTTTTTATTGATGCAGTTCCTCAGATAGACATCAGAAAGGTATTTTGACAGAAAAACTGGTGAGAGATGAGAGAGGTGTTACATCTCCACCACTTGAGTTTTCTAAGAATGGAAGGACTTACAAACAGGGATGGTTCCTGATGAAGTAAGGGCGAAGCCAAGTAATTTCATTAGGTTTATGAAACTATTTTGTTTGATATCTTGGAAAAGAAAAATGATCCCATCTATACCGTTTCTCTTTTGTATATCCATACTTTTAGAAGATTTGGCCCTGAGAAAAATCAGTCTTGTGGGAAACTGATTGTCATCCACATTTTTTAGGATTGCTCTATAGTGGAGTCCTTTTTCCAGTTGGCCCATGCATTCTAAGAACAAGAAGGCAAGACCCTTCTCTCTTTGGTGGAGGCCCAGATATATTTCAGTCTTTTATCTCATCCCAAAGCAGTGAAATTCTGAGGTGGTTTTATGTATCTGCTTACTTATATATATACCTAGATTTGTACTATAAAAATAATTGAAGTGGGGGTACCTGGGTAGTTCAGTCAGTTAAGCATCTGCCTTCAGCTCAGGTCATGATCTCAGGGTCCTGAGATGGGGCTCCCTGCCTACTGAGGAGTCTGCTTCTCTTTCTCCCTCTGCCTCTCCACCCCCATTTGTACTTACAATCTTTCTCTCTCTCTGAAATAAAGTCTTTATAAATAAATAGGAAGGAAGGAAGGAAGGAAAGAAGGAAGGAAGGAAGGAAGGAAGGAAGGAAGGAAGGAAGGAAGGAAGGAAGGAAGGAGAAAGAAAGAAAGAAAAAAAGAAAGAAAGAAAGAAAGAAAGAGAAAGAAAAAGTAATTGAAGTGGATGGCCAAATGCTAATGCAAGAAATTCCCCAACACAATCCCCCTTCTCGCTCCTTGAGGCTTCAGCACACTTTAGTTGGTATTAGGGTGCAGCCTCAAGTTTAGGTTCTTTACACCTGGGTAACAGGGAGGGTTTCCTTCAATATTGTGTGTACTTAATAGGTGTCTGTGGCCTTGAAGACATAAACAATTATGCTCTGCTGTACTCATGGGATGTGATCAGATTACATTTGTGCACAAAAGAATCCACATGACACTTTTTTCTGTGTTTTTAAATACTTGAAATCCAATAAGAACCTTTAGGAATTAACACACCTGTCTTTCAAGTACATTTACATTGTGTGCACATGTAACTGTCACATTCTCATGGCATTTATAACTTCGGGTAAATAGCAAAAGAAAGGAATTCAGCAAGGCAATGAGTGAGCAATTATAAAAAAACAATCTCTATCTGTAGAAATGGGCATTGTAAACCTCATGTTTAATTAAGGACAATTTGGATTTCTCTAGAATGAACTTGCTGCCTTCTTATATAAACCTAATAGTTGCTTCAGCAGGAATCATCAATTAAAATTAGTAGGTGAAAGTATGATGAGAAACAGGACTTCTTCATAGTCTCAAAGTAACTCCCCATAGCATAGTTATTAATTACAAGAAAATTTGTGACTTTATGGTGGAGAAACCTGACAGACACCAATCAAACCATGTGTCAAAATTGACAACAATCAACACCATGTACCTTCTAATACAGTGCACTGAGAAGGACATAATATCACTTCTTTGGTATTCCCACTAAAAGTACATAACCTAAATAGAATCACAAGAAAACATCAGAGAACCCCAAACTGAGGAAACTTGCACAAAACCACTAGCCAAACCACTTTAAATTGCAAGGTCACCAGAAGCAAAGAGGGACTAAAGAAATGTTTCAGAGGCAAATGAGTGGGATGAAAACTAAGTACATCAAAAAATCTTACATTGCATTTCAGACCAGAAGGACATTAGTGGGATAATTGGTAAAATGTAAATAAGGTCTATATTTAGACAATTGGGTAGTATCAGTGTTAATTTACTGATTTTGATCATTGTGTTGGTTATAAGAGATATTAACATTTGGGGGATCTGGATGAGGGCACACTGAAATTATTTATATTATACTTGTATCTCTTTTATAAGTCTGAAAAGTTCCAAAATGAAAAGTTAAAACATAAAAAAGTAAAGCCAAAAAAGATGAATATATTCACATATACATCAGATCTGATAAATTGATAAAGGGGAAAAAAGAGAATGATTGAAAATTTAAAGTTCTGAGAATTACTGAATTTGTTTATATATATACATAATTTCTATATCTAACATATAATACACATATAATTCCATGCTAATATTTTATAATTCCATTAATTATGAAATTTAGAAAACCAGAAAGTGTCAAGATCAATTGCTTGAAGAAAATCTGCCTCTAAATGAACTGTGAGAGAGAGTGAGAATTCATTTGAATTTCTTACAATTTCATGTTCACACCAGGGATGTAAAATCAGTTAACACTTTCCTGAGAGCCACTGGTTGCTTGAAATGAATGTGCTTTTTATTTTTCCTCCTAGTTGGGGCCCATACACATATGTGTATCATTAATGCATCTTATTCTAGATAATATATGAAGTTCATAATCCAAATTATCCATACCCATTCCAACTTAGATTGGCCTGACACATAGCTTTCCACTGTTCACAGTTGGAGTGTTCACGAATTAAAATTTCATTTTAATTTCCCTTAAATACTCAGGAGATAGAATTGCTGCTAGGAATGCAGAAAATAACATATAATGTATTCTGTGGGACTATTTGAATATAAACTACGTCATTGTGCCTCTGTGTTAATCTTTTCAAATGATGACATATACCTAAATTGGCAATATCTATACTCTAAAATGAAAGAAGAAAAGTATATTTAAATTTGAAAACAAATTTCCTGGCTAAGATTAGGCTCAGGAATTATTTATCATCCTTGATCCCTATGCTTTAAAACGTGGTTTTAAGGAAGTGTTTGGTATTGTTTTTAGCAAGGGTACTCTCCTCTCCTGCAGACTCCTATAAAGACTCCTAGAATGGTAGGAAGAGATGAGAAATAGCACTGTGGGTTCTGGCTTTCTCTCTGCAAGTCACCAAATTGCCTCCATTTTTTCAGTTGTAAGTAGAAGAGATTGAGCAAGGAAGCATTCTTAAATCTTGTATTATGGACCTCTTTAATAGTCAGATGAAGCCTGTGACAGCTTCTTAAAATAATACTTTAATCAGTAAAAAAAAAATAGACATAAGAAACCAAATTACATAAAATACAGTATTCAAATTAATTTTAAATGTGTGATATAGCAATATATATGTATACTTCTTTAATAACATTAAGTATCTAGCAGTAAATCTAATAATTACTATAATTTCAAAAAAGTGATGAACATAAATGATATCTTGAGATAATCTGCAACATTGTAACATGATCTGCAGACATCTGTGATTTCTACTGTGTCACAATCATGGGTGCAGGTGATGCCCCTATGGTTCATTGCTCACATTTGAAATGGAAAGAAATAGTACATTTCAACTAGAAATTAGTGAAAACAAAAATTTAATTGTTTTCCCATCCAAGTTCTCAGATCCTTTATGTTCTCAGATCCTCTGTGTATTCTTTCCAAGGATTCCTTGGTTATGAACCTCTGGACCAGATGACCTCCAGGTTCTCTTCTGGCCCCATAAGTCTGTCATTTCTGTAATCTTCTCCAGCCAGCCACCTTGAGGGGGACCTAGTCAACCATGTGTATGTGTGTGTGCACCTCTCTGGGGACTCAAGTTTAACGAGATATCAAAATATTTCATTTGCAAGTCTTGGCTGCTGTACAGCACTTAGCAAAGCAGAGCCAGTTTTCCTAGTTGAGATTGGTCAACATCAGGTTCATTTGTCTAGCATTTCACAAAATATTTTCCCACATTTGTCCAACTGCAGTTTGAAGGCTGTAACTGACAATATAAATGTGCCCTAAGGTGGGAAGTCCGACCCCATTTCCCTGAGTGATCTCCAGGGTTGGCCATTACCATGCAGATGCCCGGAGTCAGGGGATCTCCATGGATCTGCTAATTATTCCCCAGACTTTTCTACCAGCAATAAAAATCCCATTTGTTGCAGCTTGTTTGCAGAACAGCCCCCGTTTCCACAGTGGTGGCATTAATTAGCAAAAACCTGTGAAAATTGGGGCCGGAGTTTATAGGTTTGAAGGGGAGAGAAAGAAAGGACCCTGAGTCACTTCTAAATATTCTTATAAATTCCCCCATAGCAACCAGGAGCTAAAAGCCCACTTGTCTTAGAGGCAGTGATTTTTCATGTTGGTAGTGCTAAGTGGGAATTTATAGAGGCCCCAGGTTCTCCATTAGGGTAGTGGCTTTCTGAATGCAGAAAGATGGCAAATGTCTCAGATAATCAATCACCACCTCCTGATGGTCCAGTGGCACCCCACGCTGAGGCTAGAAGGATTCTGGAGGCTCTATTCTCAAAGGGAAGACCCCTGTTCAGTGGGGTGCTCTAGAAACAAACCATTTCTCTAGCGTTCCAGGAGACATTCCAGATGATGACGTCGGGGTTTGAGGATTAGAGAGTGATGAGAGGTGTCCCTGCCCTTCAGCCTGGAATAATATACTATCTCTGACCTCAAAGATATCTGATACATCCACACCAAGATGATGGAGGAGGAAGAATAAAGCTGAGAATGTTTTCATCAATGATTTTTATCAACTCTTTGTTTTGGAGTTTTGTTTTCATTTGTTTTTGTTTTTAAGTTAAGTAGCCCTGTTTTCTATTTAACAGCTCATCCCCAAGGAGAAAATGGTGTGTCTTGCTCTTAAAAACCCAGGACTTAATCACTTTCTAAGCAAGCGTGACTCTAGATTTACTTCTGAAGAGTTAAACGAATGGATAAAGGGTAATAAATCTTCCCTCTTCACTTTCGATGAGTTTCAGAATGTTTTCCTCCCTAATTCCTACCCTGAGCCAACAATCACTGCTGACTTTAGCTAAGAATTCTGTTTTTTAATTTTTTTATAGCTGCAATGTGAGTTTCCCATGCAGTTTTTATTAACTCTGTTTCATTGCAAGCCCTTGCGAGCAAAAATGACCCTTATTTTTATTTGGAGAAATCTATTTCAGTGACAATCTAGCCTCAGGGCAGCTATNCCCCCCCCCCCCCCCCCCCCCGTTGAAACAAGCATGGGAAAGTTGCAAGACAAATGGCACCTAGGGCAGGGCTGAAGGAAGCAGCATACCAACCCTCGTCTTTGGCCAGCTCAGGACCAGAAAGCAAAAAGAAAGTGAATGAAGGGAAGGTCCAACGGAATAAGGTAGAAGAGAACTCCTGTATGTCTACCAGCTCTTGGTCCCAACAGGTGGGAGGCCTTAAGTTCTCACCACTTATCAGCTTTTCCCAGAGATGTCATTATGTGGGATTACACTGGGAGGCTGGAGCATAATATTTACAGTAAGAAGCATGTCTTCTTAAAAAGGCAATGGGAGCGAAGTGCCTGATGTTTCTGGGCTGCCACCCCAGGGCTTCCGGAACCCTTATTTTGCTGTGACCACTGATATAGAGCCAGTTTCTTCAAAGATAGGCACCTGTAAGTCTACAGTAGGGATTATGGGACATAAAATCCAGCACTTCACACTATAAAATGGTGGTATACCAGCAGGGCCCATCTGCAGGTATGAACATTCCTGAGGCTGGGTTCCCCAGAGACACACAAGCTTGTCGTCTGAGCCTCAGTTGCTTGACTGAAAACCGTATTTGAAATTTCAACCCCTAAAGCAAAGTCTTAAAAACAAATGGGAAAACATTGTAATGAGGATTAGGGAGTATGAATGTCTTAGAATGAGCCTGGCACTGTCCCAGATCTCCACATCTTTATATTACTTCGCTTAATCTTCCCATCAACACTACCAAGTAGGCTTTGTTATCACCATTTAAATATGAAGATGAGGTTGACAAGAGAATTAATAGCCAAATAAACAGCAATATAAGTTATTATGTGCTTTCTTTATCTGGCATACTTAGAAAAAGAAACTCTTTTTTTTTTTTTCCAGGAGAAAGTTGGAAAGAAACTGTAGAGACCATCTGGTCTTACTTCTCATTTTATAGCTGATGGCTAATAGAAGAAGGAGAAATCTAGTCCACAATATGTTTTTGTCAATAAAGTTTTATAGGAACATGGCCACACTTGTTCATTTACATATTGTCTATGACTTTGTATTACAAAGGCAGAGTTGAGTAGCTTAAATGAGGATCACATGACCCACAAAACCTAAAGTATGTATTGTCTGGCCTTTCACAGAAAATGTTTGCCAACACCTACCCAAGATGAATTTGAGAATTGACACCTTTATATTGATTTTTCCAATTCATGAATATGTTTTTCCATTTATTTAGGTCTTCTCTTCCTGCAATGTTTTGTATTTTTTAGTGTACAAGTCTTACTGCATTTTTTGTTGGAAATAAAGTTAAGTGTGTTATGATTTTTGATGCTGTTATAAATGGTATTTTTATTTTATTCTTCAATTGTTTGTGGTAGGATATATAAATGTATATATGATTGATTTTATATATCAAACTTGAGTACTGAAACATTCCTGAACTTACATATTAATTCTAGCAGTTTTTTGTAGATTCCTTAGGATTTTTCTACATAGATAACAATGCCATCTGTGAGGTAGGGAGTTTCATTCTTTCTTTCAATCTTTATGCCTATTTCCTTTTCCTCCCTTTATTGCACTGGTGTGACCTCTAGTACAATGACAATGGAAGTGCGAAGAGTGGGTATCCTTGTCTTTTTTGTGATCTTAAGGGGCAAACATTGAGTGGTCACCATTAAGTATAGAGTTAGCTATTGCTTACTCCTTGGATTTGAAAGTCCTTCACTTCCCATTTCTTTGTACCTTTTGAAAGAATTTTTTTTTGACAGATTGAATGAGAGAATAAAAAGTAACCTGAGAAGTCGATATTCACTAATTGAGTCCTGCCCCATATTCAGATTGGCTAGCTGACCTGCTTGATAGGAAAAGAAGGAGATAGAGGTCTGACACAAAGTAACACAAGGTCTCATTCCCACATGTTGATCTTTTGAGAGAAAGTGTTGAGTAAGTGTATAAAATGGCACAACTACTTTGAAAAACTGCTTTATGGCTTCTTATGAAGTTAAACATTCACCTATATTCTGACCCAATGGTTCCCTTCTGTGCATCTACACAGGAGAAATAAGCGCATATGCCTATAAAAGACTCATACATGAACTTTCATACTGGTTTTATTTATAAGGTCTCAAATTAAAGATAATCTAAATGTCTATCAGCAAGGAGGGATTTTAGAAGTTGTGGTATATTTTACAATGGACTACTACTCAAGAGTAAAAAGGAACTACACACATAGAACACGAGGTTCTATGGATAAATCTGAAGACCACTATCCTACATGAAAGAAGCTAGACTCAGAAGAGGACATACTATTTGGTTCCATTCACATGTGGTTCTAGAACAGGTAAAACTAATCTATAGTGATAAAAATGAGAAGAGCTATTACCTGCAGTGGGCAAAGGGGGAAGGACTGACTGGAAACAAGCAGAAAGGGACTTTCTGATGAAGTGAAAATGTTCTAAATCTTGATGGTGGTGGTGGACCCATGGGAGAATGTTTTTGTGAAAACTCAAACTGTATCCTTAAGATCTGTGCATTTCATGGAATGTAAATTAATCCTCAAGAAAAGATAAATTTAGAAAAAGCATACCTGCAGGGAAGAGGCAGAGCACTAAGAAATGAGTCTTCAATGATGCAGTTTCAGCCTTGGCCCCCAGAATACAGAAAATCAGCTGGGCACCAAGTGGGAACATCAAGGAACTCCTTTGTGAGTCAAGGACAGCCCCTACAGTCTCTATCGAAAGACATAGCTCAACAACAAAAACCATATAAATGAAGAAAAAACAATGTGTGTGCCAAGCAAAGGAAGTTTCCAGGCAAATTCCATATACCATTTTCCACCTGAATGCCAGGTCTTTGGCCCTCCTTATCAGAAATCCAGGGCCACCAGTATGAACCGCAAATCACAAAGAAAGCCAGCCACCCAGACTTAAGCCCTCCTTCCCCACCCATTCACTAAAACTTGTCCATCCTTTCAACTTCTGTATTTACTCACATGCCTCACACGTGGCTCTCAATCATTGGACTGATTGACTATATGAGTAAATGCAGTCCAAGTAACATACTTACAACATCCTGGAGATATAGCAAATGCACAGGAAATGTCAGATACCACCATGGCTTCCATTTCTACTTTTCCCTCTAGTTCTCCATGAGTCTTACTGGATCCCCAGGAGCAGTTGGGGAACAGGTTCGTGGGTATGTTTTCTAAAATTTGACTTTTCTAAAATTTCTGAATGAACTGTAGGAGCCTCCCCCACAAGATTAGAGGCTAGAAGGAAGAGTTTTCCTCTATGAAGGCTTAAACTCTCATCCAGATTCACCATATCCTAGAATTTCAGAAGATTCTTGAACACCAACACATTATGATTAAGCAAATTGAGGCCCAAGACAATGAAATGGGTTTCACCAAGCTCCCCAGTCTGTCAGAACCATGTTAGGACTTTGTATTTGCTGCAGTTATCACCTTTGACTTACATATAGCCAGTGCATCCAAAAGGCACTCAGTAAATGCTTCACAAAATATATAGTGGGGTCAGGGGAAGTTAACTCCCTTTCAGCAGAGTGATAAGCTCAAAATATGCTATAATACATTCATTTATCCATACAAATTAAAATTTGTTGAATTGTGAGGATTTTGATTTTTCTACAACTAGGTATTTTCTTCCCAGGTAAGAATACCCTTTGTTTTCCTGGGTTACACAGGAGAATTTAGGCAACTGAATTGAAATATCTGATTTAATTTCTAGTCTAGGAAAGGCAGTATAACAGAGGGAGAAGGCAGAGACCTAGGGGCTAACTCATCCTAGTTTCTGAGCTAGAATATGTTACTTAACACCACTCCACATCAGTGGATCTTTAATTGCCTACCTTGAAAGCTTATTGTGGGAGCCTAAGACTGTGGCTAGAATAAGGCTTGGCACATAGTAGGATCACAACAAACAGATGTTTTGTGGTAATGTTAAAGCTTGTCCTTTCTCTAGTCACATGGGACAACTGACCCTGAGCCCCATCACCCCTAGCCCATTGTCCCTGCCCCATTCTAAATCTATTCTAGGTCAGAGATTCAGAAGCAAAGTATATCATGAGGGCTGTCTTCAGCCAAGCAATGAAGCCATGTTCTGGTGCAGCTTTAACTCAGGCTGTTAGGGAGCTGAAGAAGAATGACGCTTCACATATCAAGAGCAAGCAAACAGAAAAGGAGACGGGTAGCCTAATCTCCAAAATTCAAACCTAGACCAAGCAACAATTCCAAAACAGCCTCAAACTGGGGCACAATGAACCATTATGTAACCAGAAGGCTCCTTTATTTATTCCATTGGCAAACATTTCCTGCTTGGTTTTGTATAAACATGGGTGCAGAATTTCCTAGCAATCGTATCTTCTGTGGGGCCAACTATCATTACCCTGTTTCTTTGGAAGGTTGACCTCATTGTTTTAGCACTTCGCTTCTCCCCCTCACACCAGACACTTCGGTGAATTGGCTCCATTTAGAAATGAGGGGTTAGATTCAATGCTTCTGGATTAACAACACCATGAGTTTGAGTTGTCCCAAGCAGCATCAACAATGTGAAAAAACCCTTCCCCTGAAGAACTTGAAGCTCAAGTAGTTCCTCAGCTTTTCTGAGAGGTGGAAAGAATGCAAAGATACATAAGGACTTTATCCAGGCGAGGTTCCACCTTGGTAAGTCTATGTGTACATGAGAGAACTCGGTATGCTCCAGGAGCTCTTCTAAGAACTTCACAAATATTAAATCATTCCACGAATAGACACATCCTATAAGACACACACTATTTATTCCCATTTTACAAATGAGGAAATTGAGGCAGGGGAGATGGAGATGATAAAGTTAATAGATGGCAGAGCCTCTTCAAGTGCAGGCAGGGGGGCTCTAGACTATGTGGTCTTATCCACTATGCCATACTACCAAAATACAGTTCCTGGGAAAAAGGAAGTGGAACAACTTTGAAATGTCTTCCATGTCATTCCAGACCTCTGCCTCACCAACATGCTCCTCTCACATGACAATAAATATATATTGAGAACCACCATGTCCTAGGTTATATCCTAGTGATTTAGAACTAAATAGGACATAGATCCTGTCCTCTAGACCAATATGTTTGCCACTAGACACATTTACCTAATTAAAATTAAACAGAATTGAAAATTTATGTCGCTGGCTGTACTAGGTGCAGTGAAAGTACTGAATAACCACACATGGCTAGTGGCTAGTGTGTTGGACAGTGTAGGTATAGAATATTTCCATCATTGCACAAAGTTCTATTAGAAAGCAACGTTTTAGAAAGCAAAATTTTAGGCTTTTGCTCTTCAGGGAACTCTGAACCAGCAATACCAATCACTAGGAGCTTACTGGAAATGCAGCATCTCAGGCCCTGCCTCAGACCTACTGGATTAGAATCTTCATTTTAACAAGATTCCCAGGAAAGTCATGTGTACTTTAAAGTTTAAGAAGCACTGCAGTCTAGATGGAAACTTCTTTCTGCCTATAATTTCTATTTTACCAATAATCCCCTTAATTCTTTTTACTGCATGTACACACATACACACACATGCCTCATTATTCCCTGCTGAAGAATTAATTAATAGCTAAGATGTTTACAATCAAATAGAATTCTCCCTCCCTCCCTAGAGCATGTGCCTTATAATAAGTGATTTGAAGAACCAAAGCTGTCCAAATTAAAGGAACAAAAACATAATGTTGGAGTGACAGGCAGTGAATTCTTTCTGATAGTCCCTCAAACTCCGAAATCTAAGGAGAGTCTGGGCAGAAAAGCTTAGACAGGATGGCAGAGTGTAGAGAACCTGAGTCTGATTATCAAACCACGTGGATGCCAGTCTTGGATCTCCTCTAAGTAATTGAATAGCCTTGGGCAAATTACCAAAACCCTCTGGAGTCTAGGTTCCTCACCTATAAAATGAAGGAGACTGTGATGGTCATTTCCAGATCAAAGTCTCTTTATTCCAATGGAGCTGAGGATAAAGGAAGCAAAAGGAGGAGATGGGTGTCAGCCCCCGATAATGGTGAGGGAAGGATTATTTTACTCATATTTAAAGGAATCTCACTACAAAGAGTCTTCCTTCATAAGCAGAATTCAGTATGGAATGGAGTCATCACGGACCCTGTATCCAATGGGGTCATTTGAGGCTTATTATAGGGTCTCTTAGAGCTAAGGTGATTTCCTTATTAATCTCCACCCCTCTCTATAGCCCCTCACCTATTACCATGTGACTTTGGGGCTCTTCCCATTGAAAGTATGGTTCTTCCCCTCTCCCCCGCTCCTTTAGTTCTACCATAAAACTTTGTAGTGTCCTTCTCTGACTCTAGGAATGGCCTCATGACTTGTTTTAGCCAATAGAAAGCAGTGAAACGATGGTGTAAAAATTCCAAACCTAAACTTTAAAATGCCTTGAGTATTTCCACCTATTTTTTTGAGCCTCTACCATCACCCAGCAAGCCCAAGCTAGTCTTCTAGAGGCTGAAAGACACAAGGAGAAGAGCTGACTATTTGCAACTGACCCAGCAAAGGTCATCGCAGATCAGCCAATATCCAGCAGACATACAGGCATGTGAGTGAGTCTTCAGCCAAGATCAGCAGAGGTGACTTGCCTTACCAACAGCTGAGCCTAGATGCGTGAACCATAAATGTTTAATTTTGCATGCCACTGAAGTTTTGTGTTGTCACACTGCATCACTGTAGTAATAGATAACAGACATGCTTCCTACTGTGTCTTCCTAAAAACAGAATACAGATCTGTGAATGACATCATCATTGTAACAGCTAAACTCTTTTCATCCATTTCTAATTTAATGCTCACAACTACCTTATGAAGTGGTTTCTTAAGAAGAGAAAATTGAGATTCATAAAGGTTAAATTATTTGCTCATAATCACATGGCTTAGAAGTGTGTAAGCCAGGATTTGAACAAAGTTGTCCAACTCCAACTCTGACCCAAATTTTTAAGCCCCAATGCTATCTAAACACTGTATGATTGTATGAAAAGCCACTGGCCTGAGTATTTGCTACTAAAGAGTTAGGTGAGCTTGACCAAATCATGGCTCTCTGTACATCAGTTTCCTCAACTGTATTTTTCTTCTATCCAACAATCCATTGTTCTATAAGATTATGAGTCCAATTCTCTAAATTTAAGTCTCTTCTGCCTGGAATGGTAGAGGCATATCTTAGAGATTTCATGGTATCATTCCTAATAAACTTTGGACACATGTCCACACTGGAGTTCTGCAGTAATGTCCTGCTTGAAGTTAGATAAGCTGAATTGGAAACTCAAGAATGAACACAGGATCAAGAATATTCTCTAGGGCCCAAAGCCAAAGAAGCCTGATGGGTCTTGCTACCATCATGACTCTCTCTTAAAGCTTATGCCAAGCTGGAGGATGTGGTTGGGTAGGTAGGACATTGGGGGACAGTGAGGGTAGGCAATAAAAGGGCTAAGATAGCAAAACTATACATATACATAAATATTGATAACTAGCAATAATAATAATAATAATCAACATTTATGAAATGAGTACGATGAGCTAGGTTCTTGTGGTTGACCTGGAGATGCACCACACAGACCTCTCTTCAGGAAGGGCTTGCTATCTACCTGTGGACGTGCCTTCTACACAAAGGCTCCAGCTACAAGCCCCTTCAGGGTCTGCCTCAGCCACACAGTCCCCAAGCCTAAGCCACACATTTTCTTGGGGCATCCCACATCAAATGACTGATCTATGAAGAAATTTAAGGGGGTGGTCATCTTGACCCAACTCAGAAAAGCTCAGGAAGGCTATTGTAGCTCTAGAGTTTATGCCTGCTTGGCTGAGGCTTTGTCAGACCTGCACCATCGTTTAACTTCTTTATCCCAGTTGTACTCTCTAGTCCTTCCTTTCACGGGCATTAATCTTTTTCCCCCCTTTTTAAAGTAGACTCCATACACAATGTGGGGCTCAAACTCACAACCCCAATATCAAGAGTTACATGCTGTACTGACTGAGCCAGCCAGATTCCCCATAGGTGTTAATCTTAATAAACATCTTGCATCTCAAACTCTGCCTTGACGTCTGCTTCCAAGACCCGAAGACAAATTCACTACAAGAGTCTGTGGTTATAGTAGGTACTGAAATTCACCTAGTGAAAGTCCTGTTTTGTTTTTTTTAAAAGAAATAAAGATAGAAAGAAGAAGGAAAGAAGAAAGGAAGGAAAGGGGGGCAGGAGGGAGCTGAAGGACAAAATTAACAAAAGTTATGCACTTCCCAAGATTAACAACTCACTACCATAGAATCCAAGAAAATAGATTTTGTGACACTTTTGGGCCATTATGGAAGCAGTAGTCAATGGTCAACTAAACACCAGCCTAGATGAGGAAGAGAGAAATGGAAACTTTTCTCTGTTCTCATATTGCTAACAGTCTTTCAGGTTCTAACAGGAGTAGAAGTAGGGCAATAAAGGAGAGACTCAGGGCAAGTTGGAACATGAATCTCAGTAAGGTCTGCATGAGTTTCCAAAAGTTCCTTTGTTCTTTGCTCTCTTTAAATTTATGACACCATTTTTATAAGAAATAATAATAGGAATGCATATTGATCTTTTACTAGGTAACAAGTAAATGTGCTAAGAACTATACAATATTATATCAGTCATCGCTCACAACAACCTTAATATAGTGAGGTAGGAATTATTGTTCAAAAACTACTCACTGTCTTCCTCTTTCCATGGGAAAAGTATAATTATCTACCTCCTCAGTGTTGAACTTGGCCATATGACTTGTTTGACAACTGAAATGTGAATGTATGCAAGTGGAGGGTCTGACTGAAATTGCTAAATGGTTTGGCTCGTTCTCTTGTGCTTCTGACATTCCTCCTTAGAGAAACACTTCTCTTTCAGCCTGGTACCTGTGGAGGCGATCTGAACACAATTGTCAGCCTAAGAGTTTCGCAGTTGATCTACAAACCCCTGAAGGAGAAAAAAATATTTATGGTTATAAGCCACAGAGATCTGGGGAGAGCTATTTGTTACACACCATTATTGTAGTAAAAGAGGACTAATACAGACAAGTTCTATACTTACTCCCATTTTCAGATGAGGAAATCCAGGTACAGAGAAGCTAAGTGACTTGGCCAAGGTTACATAGCTATATTAGTGGGGAAGCTGGAATTTAAACCAAGCAATAAAATTCTAAAACAGTGTCCTTAATTTTTACATTGTTTTATATTGCATATTCAGTGCTTAAGATAAAACTATAATTTCATCCTATGTGAAATGCATTACTTCTTTTTTTCTTTTCTTTTTTTTTTTTTAGTTGTTAAATGGTTCTTTATTGAAATATTTTCCTTTATAGTTCTTAACTGGCTTGGCATTCTACTGTACCATTATTGATGCCATTAATGATGTCATGAGAGTGGTGGTCATCAACATTGCAGCCTACAGATTGGGCAGTCGCCAAGATCTTTTTAATGGTTCCAGACGGTTCTCTGGCTAAAGACTGGTGCCACATCTATTGGTCATTGCTGACAATCAAAAATTATATTTCCACTGTGCTTAATGTCTTTCTGCTACTTTCTGTCTATTGATCATTCCTGAGCACTTTGATAACCAGGGCAGAGGCAGAAGGTACCACTTCAATCTGGGCCTGTCCATTCTGAATGGTCAGTTTCACTGTAATCCTCAGACCCTTCCAATCACTGGCTGCCTTGGTGATGTCATCACCAACCTTGTTTGGAAACAAACCCCAGGGGCCAATCTTTTGAGGCCAGGGCAGACATGGCTCTGACTCCCCCAGTGGTGCACCTAAGTACATGACTTTGAACTCACTGGGGTCAAACTTAGATGGCATAGTGGAGGTGGCTGTTGTCCAGTGAACTCAGATTCAGGATGACCGAAGTCTGTTGCACCTTCGCCTTCACCGAGTCAAAAGCCAAAAGAAGCTGAAGTGCATAACTTCCATGTGTTAAGAGATTGTTTTATCCCCCCACCTCAAACCAAGATTCAGTTATTTTATTTCCTGGGTCTTTCTGAGCATTCTCAGATGGTTAATGTCTATGAATTTAACATTTAATATATTATTACTGTGAACACTGTACCAAAGAAATAACACTTAAATGTCCAATCATTGGTTCAAGAAATATGCTTGTTATTTCCATTTTCAAGAGATGAGTTATTATTGAAAAACACCTGATTTTATTATTAATGGAAAACTCAGGGAAACTCCAACTTTAAGAGAGATGAAGGGGCACTTGGGTGGCTCAGTGGGTTAAGCCTCTGCCTTCAGCTCAGGTCATGATCTCAGGGTCCTGGGATCGAGCCCCACATCGGGCCCTCTACTTAGTGGGGAGCCTGCTTCCCCCTCTCTCTCTGTCTGCCTCTCTGCCTACTTGCAATCTCTCTCTCTGTCAAATAAATAAATAAAATCTTTAAAAAAGAGAGAGAGAAAGATACAAAGGTAGTGATCCTTAGGGGCACGTGCACCCGAATGTTTATAGCAGCAATGTCCACAATTGCCAAACTATGGAAAGAACCTAGATGTCCATCAACAGATGAATGGATAAAGAAGATGTGGTATATATATATACAATGGAATACTATGCACCTATCAAAAGAAATGAAATCTTGCCGTTTGCAATGACGTGGATGGAACTAGAGGGTATTAGGCTTAGCGAAATAAGTCAGTCAGAGAAAGACAATTATCATATGATTTCTCTGATATGAGGAACTTGAGAGTCAGGGTGGGGGGTCGTGGGGGGTAGGGAGGGAAAAATAATGAAACAAGATGGGATGGGGAAGGAGACAAACCATAAGAGACTCCTAATTCACAAAACAAACTGAGGGTTACTGGGGGGTAGGAGGGTAGGGATAGGGTGGATGGGTTATGGACATTGGGGAGGGTTTGTGCTTTGGTGAATGCTGTGAAAGATGTAAGCCTGATGATTCACAGACCTGTACCCCTGGGGCAAAGAATAAAAAATTAAAAGAGAGAGAGAGAGAGAGAGAGAGAGGAGGAACAGTTGAGAAGAGGCATATGTCTAAGCCTGTGTGCTTTAAGCCATTAAAAGAAAGATATATAAATGAGGACTATAACTTGCATTTAATTAAACCTTTAAATTAAGTAATTAATCATAATATTTTCTTTTTAATTTTCAAAAGTAGCAATCACAAAAACCTTTCCTCTTATTATTTGACTCTTACCATCAAACTTTTCCTATATGTACTGAAATGTATAGAGTTTAGTCTAAAGGATTGTGTGAACCCCCCCCCCTTCATTTATTGAATTTAGACTTTAAGAAATTCTTGAAACTTCCTGGGGAATTGCAAGACCCCAACAGAACTTCCATGCACACCCTTCCTCAGAACAACTCCATCCATCATCCCCTGCCACTGTGGCTGCTTTCACAGCCCTTAGAGAAGATAAACTTGTGACCCAAGCTGGGAAGTTGGGACTGACTCATGCTGAGAAGTTGAGCAGTATAAAGGGCATCTGGTACTTTAATTTATTCCTTCAGACTTCCCACTGCCCTTACCAGAAGCTTACTGCCACAGAACTCCAGGCTCTTTCAACTCAAACCACTTATATACCTAGCTAGAGATGCATAACTATAAAAGTTCCAAACCATTAGTTTAGATTCTTTCCAGACCTCTTCAGAAGGTCTGCCCTAAAGACAGTGACATGCAGTAAATGACCTCAAAGGTAACATGCCACAAAATACTTACTGGAAAGATGACCTAGGATGGAAGAGGCATAACAAAGAAAGGCATTTTAAGATTCTGCTTCTAATTCTCTGAAAGGCGTCTTGCCTCTTTCAGCCTGTGAGGGCCGTGAACAAAATGGCAACATTCATACTGCTCCCCTTACCTCCATGCCGGATGAACAAACTGTCCTTCTGTGGCTCTCCACGGGGTCTCCCATCATGGCTTGCAAAATGTTTCTGAAAAGATAAGAATACATATTATAACTCCAAAGGAAAACAAAAGGCCTGCCAGTTTTATAGGCTCAATACAAGGTCTGCAGTAAGCCCAGAACTGCCCTGTGCGTGATGGGAAGTGCATGGTAACGATGAGGACTTGCCCCTCCCTTCAAGATGCTCACAAAGCAGATATTCATTCAGCAAATAACTGTGAACCACAAGCTTAAGGTGTGTCCCAGCCCCCCAAGGAAGAATACGGGGGCAAATCAATCTATTATCCCAATTTCAGGACTTTGCAGTCTATAAGGAGAGAGAAAATAGACACTAAGTTATTCTAATAAAAACAGAGAGTGGTGTGTGCCTAAGAGACACCCAGATAATGGAAAATAATAATGGATTAAGGAGAAAAGAAATTGCTTAGAAGTAAGGGGGATGGATCAGGGAGGAATTCTCCACTGAGGGAGATTTGAGGTGGATCTTTGAGGACAGGAGTTGGACGTATGCAGACAAAGGAAAAGCACTCTAAACAGAAGAGAATTTTATTCAGATGAGCTAAAGACACAGAATGGAAGTGTATGAAAATAGCAGTTCCCTCAGACTCAACTGTAGAGGACATAGTTGCCACTAATGGGAAATAAGATGGAAAATATTTGAGAGGAAATTTCAAAGGGCCATGATGATGAGGCTCAGGAAGTTGGCACTTATTCAAATTCTCTTCTGCTGTGTTCTGGGTATTGTGAAGACAGAACGGGCAATGATCCAGGATACTCTCCTGTGTGACCAGAACAGCCTGCTTTTATCTAGTTGACATACTGGAGTTTCTGGATAAGATTTCATTTGGGGGACCACATATGAAACCACTGCTGTCAGCAAATTGAAGCTATGTAAGGTTTTTAAGAGGGTCTGGTGAGTCAGAAGATGAGATGCCAAAAGATGAATCTGGTGGTAGCAGTGTGTATGATGGATGACAGGGAGGAGAGTGTAAACTTGGGAGGATGAATTAAAAGGTTGTTAAACATCCCCAGGTAAAGGACTTGGGGACCTGAAGTCCCCCATGGTGTGGGAGAGGAGGTTGGCACTTAAGGAGCACAAAGAGGTCAAACTTCTGGGTCTTGGAAACAAGTAGGATACATAAGGAAGTCAAGAGTTTTGAGTCTAGAAGACAGGGTGCTATCACTAGAAATAAAGAACACAGAACACAAGACAAGTTTGGAAAAGGAGAAGCCAAGTTCGGTTTGGGAAATATTATGTTTGTGATTCTGGCAAAATTTCCAGAGGGCAAATAGCTTGGTGGGAATGTATTGCAGGCAGTTGGGGGTGGGGGAGGGGACAGAATCTCACTGGATAAACACACACATAAGAGATGAACACATTAAACAGTTATTCATATACATGGAGATATTTTTTAATGAAATGAAAAAGCTCATCACATGCCAGACTTCACTTAACTATTTGCTTCCCTGGTTTATCTTCCTGATCCCCCTATATGTCAGGTACACAAGTTTTGGTCCCAGACCCTCTGCTCTTCCTGCTCCTCATCCTTCTACTCAGAGATCCATTTACTACCAACTTCAAAAATCCACATTCCATATCTTTATTTCCAGCCCCAGAGCTCCAACTGCCTGCTAGACATGGCCATGTGGCTTGGGCACCCCAACCCAATCAAAGCAAAGATGAACTATTCCTCTCCCCTATAAATGGTGCTTCCTCCAAATCTCCCTATTTCTTTGAATAGGGACTTGAAGGTCTGGTGTTTCAGACCCCCCCCTCACTCATGTTGTCCTAGAATAGTATTTTTCCAGCATGTAGTTCCCCTGCTCAAAAGTCTTAGAGAACTCCTCAATGTGAACAAAATCAAAGCCAGGCTTCTTTATCCAGATTTCAAGGCCATCCACAGATCCACCCCAAATTGCATTTCAACCACAGTTCCCACTGCCCCTCTGCTTGAGCCTACTCTGAGGAGACCATCCTGCACTTGACCCTCAAGTATGCCCACCTTGATTGCTTCTCACCTTCTCAAACATGATGCCATTCCTTCCTTCCACCAGAGATCATTTCTCCCCCTGATGCGTACCCATCCTGCAAGGCTTAACTAAAGTCCCACCTCATCCTGAACCCTTTCCTTGTCTATTCGAAACCAGAGGAGGTTCTTCCCCTATACTCACTAAACAAATCAGATGGTGTTTGCCTATCTATTTCCTCATGTGTGATATAGGGTTATAACAGTACATATGTCATAGGATTGTTTTGCAAATGAAATAAGTGCTCAATAAATAAGAATTATTATCAGGATATAAGTAGGAATTAGATATAGTCCCTGACCTCAGGAGCTCAAAATACAAATGGGATTTTGGGAAGATGATTGGTGAAGGGAGATGCAGTTAATAGAACAATTCTTCACTACTCGGGTCTTTTCCAGGATGTAAGGCATGGTTCTTCTACATAATTGGAAGCCTTGGACAAAGTAAGTTTAATATTTAATGAATGACTCTTTGAAAAGTGTCTCCTTTCTTTTTGGTACTTTTTACTTCTCCTATGAGACTGTATACTAAATAATGCTTTTTTCACAAAATTAACATTGTAATTCCAACTGTCAGATATTTTTACTCATCTGACTCCATTTCAAAATAATAGATTATTAATAGCCTGATATTTAGTATCCTCAAGTGATAGGTCCTCATCCCTATGTGCCTGTGTATCTCTCTCTCTCTCTCTCTCTCTCTCTCTCTCTCTCACACACACACACACACACACACACACACACACACACACACACTCATCCCTCGCTGTCCAATGCATATGTACTCAGAGACTTGAGAAAAGCACTGATTCTAGAAAAGAAAGAAAGAAACTCCAGTCTCAGCTCCGTCTCTAGAAGAGGAATTGAGTACATTAATTATCCTAGCCATGCCTCAGTCTACTCATTTGTAAAATGTATACCCTAGATTGTAGTTCCCAGTCCTGGTTGATCATAAATGCCCATCGAGAGAGATTTATAAAAAATCATATTCCTGAATTCTAGTCTGGACCTGCTGAGTCAGAATGTCCAGGGGGAGGAGCCTGGAAATCGGTATCTCAAAAAAGCATTCCAGGTGATTAGGATAATCAATCAAATCCTTATCTCAATTTTGATTCTTCTCACATTAAAGACATACTCCTCGGGCGCCTGGGTGGCTCAGTGGGTTAAAGCCGCTGCCTTCGGCTCAGGTCATGATCCCAGGGTCCTGGGATCGAGGCCCACATCGGGCTCTCTGCTCAGCAGGGAGCCTGCTTCCTCCTCTCTCCTCTCTCTCTGCCTGCCTCTCTGCCTACTTGTAATCTCTCTCTCTGTGTCAAATGAATAAAAAAAAAAAAAAAAAAAAAAAAAAAAAAAAAAGACATACTCCTCTCCAAAGAGTCTCCAGCAACCTGGAGTCAGGGATCCAGGGCAGAAAGAGCTTAACAGTTCTAAGACAGAAGCTAAAACAACCAACAGAGTCTCCTCCCTCCTGGCTTTATGCTCAGAAACACCCTTTCCTTTCACTTCCTAACTGTGGATTGTGATCAACATAAACGTCTCGATCATTTATGATTCTTTCACAAGATGCCTAAGAGCAAAGAAAACACTTTGATTATTTTGATAACTCATAAGGACTTAAAGCCAGCTTTGAACATGTGACACAAAATCTCCCTCATGAGATAATATTGTTGCAGTTGGTGAATTCGATTTGAATGAGATGCATATCTTCAATTGTTTCACTTACTCAACTGTGTTATTTTAAAATCTTGTTGAGTCCTCCCCGTTTACATAAAGATACACTTAAGGAATTATGCTCAGCTTTCCTGGCTTTGATGGAACCTCTTCTATAAAATGCCACTTTGCTGGGGCTTTCACTCAATCAGCTTAAGAGGAAACTTTCTTCCCACTCTCCCAGGGGAGCACCAGGGCTCTGCTTTGCACAATCCAGAGTGCAAATTTTCCTACAGGAGCTTCATAGGCGGAAAAGTTTCCAAACTCCGAGCTAATTTCTAGGAAATATGTTTCTTCACTAAATATGACCACATGCCCTTCCCCCATACCTTATGGCTGGTTCCTATGTACAAACAAACAAAATCACCCAAATTCTCTAAAACTAACTGCTATGATGTTGTGCTTCTTTCTCCTGGTTTGTGGCATTGGAAACCTGATCCCAAGGATCAGGTTATTTTCTGGTTAAAGGCTCCCAGCTTCAGGAACTCGACTGCCTGGCTTCATCTTTTGCTAGCTACAAGAATTTAGGCAAGGGACTGATGTTCTTTGTGTATCTGTTTACCTGCCTGAAAAATAATAACAGTGCCCACCTAAGAGGTTTCTGTGAAGGTTAAATTAGATGTATATAAAAGGCTGAAAATAAATCCTGTCACATAGTAAATACCCCATGAGTGTTAACTATTATTTCTTTTTACATTTCTTTTTACATTAGCATTTTGACGCAAAATAAGAAAAAAGAGTTCCTACACCCCATCTGTCCCACCACCTCAGCAATAGTCCGTTGTCTTCTTGAGTGGTTTGACTTTGTCTACACTTAAGAAGCCTGTTCAACCACGTGAACAACTGTTCAAAGAGAGACTTGAAAGAGCTCCCTTGGAAGACTGTCCTTCTTATTGAAGGACACAATTTTGTCCACTCTCTTTCTTTGGTATCAAAGGGACCCCACTAGCCAGGTTCCATGTGCTCCATTCTTATGCCATTGTGAAGCCATCTCTAATAACTCTTGTGCACCAACAACATCAGAACACCATTGCTTTAGCTCGCCCCCTACTCCTGCCATTCTGGAGGTGAGGTGAGGCACAGTCCAACCTCAGTTGACCACAATGGTTAACATCCAGTAGACACCCAGCAAATACTTGAGTAATTAAAATCTTCCTTCCCAGCCCTCCCTACTAAGGCACACAGACTGTAGCTTGGCACTCTGAAAAATTATCAGTCTACCTCAGATTGTCTTTCAAAGGGCAGAAGAGGTAGAAAGGAAAGAAGAGAGGGTTGGGGTTATAAACACTTTGCCATGAAAAGCTATGGATTGTGTTATCTTCTGGAAGGGAGAACATGAGTATGAAGCATTTAAATAGGATTCCATCTGTTCTATGCCTAGATTCAAGTTTTTATTTGACACGGATAAGAATGCACCAAACCTTTTGCCATTTCCAGGAAAATGACAGGAGAACAACCCAGAATTCTGGATGAGTTACTTGACACAGGAGACTGATGAGTCAAATAGTCAGGGACAGTTAAACACTCAAGGGATTCACTGCAACAAAAGCCTGGAACAACATCAGCTCCTTGGCCACAGGGAGTTTTATGCTCATTTCCTACTGAGCAAGATGGCTCTGTGTTCAACAAGGGCAATGGAAAACCAATTCATGTGGGGAGTCGGTTTGCTGGCAAAGCTTCCAGAAGAAACTTATCACTAAGATGACGAAACCTAAAATTTCATTGATTAAAAATGTGGGGTGTTGAGAGTAGGACGATGTTTACTAAAACATGATTTGGAGAGATGATCTTGATTTACTTCAGAGCCATGCATAATTAAACTAAGACTGTAGTTATTTTCCCTCAAGTGTTGCATAATGTTCGAAGTATGTGGCAAAGAGTTAGCTCTTTATGGAGTTTTTATTACATCCTGTTCATTGGGACACGAAAAACTCAGCCTGCTCCCAAACCTATTATCATGGTTAGAATTCTGATATTTAGAAATGTAATGAGCCTTCAATATTTAGTTCATATCTGGGAGGAGGGGGAGAATGAACAGTTCTACACAGGAAAAATAATATGAATTATTCAGAAGAAACTTCTCCATAATAGCTTAATCTGCTCTGTTTCCACATATTTGTAACTGATACAGCTTCAGGAAGTAAAGAAGTTACACCCATCCTAGTTTTAACTGAAAAAGTCCATGGCATTCTGGGAGTAGTCTCTTCTTATCAGTGTTACTTTGGGGAACACAATAGCTCCTGGGTAATGCCAGTCATTGGGAGATCAACCAAACTGTGAATTCTCTACCCCAAAATAGGGGTTTAATTAATGCAAAAAGTCTCCAACATAATAGATCCCATTATTCTCAGGGCATAAAAAAAATGGATGGCTTTTACATTTCAAAACATCCCCATAAGAATATCATTTACTATTAATAAAGGTGCTGTAGTTAGCAAGGAAAATGACCTATGGGGGAAATTTTATTTATGTAGAATTTGTTTACTGACTACTGACTTTTTAGTCTGGTCTGTGTTGCAGGAAGCAGCACAGCTTAATATGCCTGCTCCTTTCTCTGTTTTCTTGGTCTGGTTTTCTCCTGGCCATCTCTATCACAGGGCTATGCCAGCACAGGAAAATGGGTATGTTCTTGGCACAGTTGGCATACGGATAAAAAAGGTAACAATGGAAACCCGAGCAGAACAGCACAAAATTTTGCATGTAAAAACAAAATGAGTTGCAGATACTGAAAGAATGTATTACTTAGTACAAAAAGCAAAGTGACTGTATATTTAAGAAAGAGCAGAAGCTAAAGGAACTGAGATTGGCTCCTCAGTGTGGTTGAGTGGTAGAGGGGTGTTCCTTCATCACAGACCTCTAGCCCCAAGGAGAAGACAACCAAAAATTGGCTTCAGCTCCTTCCAGAAAGATGTCAGCTTAGATCTTAGGATGAATTCTTGGTGAATAAATTGATACGTATCATGTTAGGTTACAAAGAGAAATCTTGTAATTTCTCTCCCAGGAGATGTTGAGACAGGAAAAGCCTGGTATTGTGCATGGTCATTTCAAGGGGCCGATTCACCTGGAGCCAGAGGAACATATTAGAAGACTTCCTGAGGTCCTTACGGGCTCAGGATTTTCTAATAATTCAACAAACACGAGGCCGTAGAAGTGTCTGCTCTGCACTGAGTTCAGCAATTTTGGCAAATTCCAAATACTTTTCCTTCATACAAATGAGGTTAACAGCAAGAACAGATTTTACAAGAGCATTTTACAACCAATCAGCACCTCATGGGATGGGATAAATACCTGCTTTTTCCTTAATATGGTAAATGGCTGGACACAGTTTAAAATAGTGCCAGAGCTCAGTGCAATTAAAAGAATTGGGGGGAAAAGCGCTATATACAGGATAGCCATGTAGAATGTCAGCATTTTGAGAAGAGAGTCAGTGGACCTTGTGTTCATAGGGGAGTTTCATTGGATTCTTTAACCAAAGTCAATCTGCCACATTGAGGAAATGCAGGGTCAGGCTTAATGCTTTTGGTCCCAAGGGAAAGTTGTCCAATTGCCAGAACGTGAAGGAGAAAGAAAAGGAAAATTATCTCCTTCTCTGTCAGTGCTATGAGCAGTGACTGAGAAGAAAAGGATCCCATGCTAAGGCCCACAAAGGGAAAGCCTGCTAGCACTTGTCACTCAGTTGAGACTTGTTCCTGCCACACTAGAGACATGCATGGAAACCCAGACTCTCAGTGAAAAAAAATGAGAAATTTTCTAATTCAAAGTATGCATGTGCATGCACAAACACACATGCAAACACACACCCCACACAAATCTCAAAACATCACACCAGCTAAAGAGTACCAAAAGTCCAAGACATCTTTTTTCCTTCTCTCATAAGAAAGTCACAAACCAGGCAAGGAAACCATCTGGAAGGTAGCTCCATCTCAAGAACTCAGGATATTCGCCCCAGTTTACCCTGCTCTGAAATGCAACCTCCTGCTTCCTCTTTAGGCAGCCACTTCCCAAGGAGAGACATCAGCATCCCTTTGCCTGGGAAGAGGTCTCAGTAATCTGCCTTAATTGATGGGCTTCTGAACAGCTCTTGACTCCTCCACAATTATGCCTTAAAAATCCCACACCCATTTTGGGTCCCAAGCCATGGAATTTTTTTTTTTAAAGATTTTATTTATTCATTTGACACAGAGAGAGATTACAAGCAGGCAGAGAGGCAGGCAGAGAGAGAGGAGAGAGGAGGAAGCAGGCTCCCTGCTGAGCAGAGAGCCCGACGTGGGCCTCGATCCCAGGACCCTGGGATCATGACCTGAGCCGAAGGCAGCGGCTTTAACCCACTGAGCCACCAGGCGCCCAGCCAAGCCATGGAATTTTTAAAGACAATTAAAATCCGAAAACTTGGGTCCATATCACTCTGCCAAGTAAGTCATGTACGTGGAAAATGAACTCCCTGTTGGAAAGCCCCCCGCTGTGCCTAGGTGTGTCTCTAGTCTATTCTCTCAACTGTTCTTTTAATCCTTTTCTTTTGTTCTTTTATTTCTTCTCTTGGTACTAAATGAAAAAGCAGAAAGCTTTGTAATCCCCAGCTTGAATGGAGAGCCCCCTATAAAACAATTCATGTCATGTAAAACACACACACACACACACACACACACACACACACACACACACACACACACAACACAACCAACCACAATGCTATCCACTGAAATAAAAATGGAAACTTGGTAAATAGTTACCAAAGACAACAAAAGTGTCCTCTTTCAGAGTTGATAAGAGATCATGAGGTTGAAATTCCGCACAGTACTTTGAAAACTAGAAACCTTAGTCTGAGGACCTCATTCTCCTTTTAAATCAAGTAGCTCTGAAAGACTGCTGGATCCCAAACTGGCTCCGTCGTATGCCAGGATTTTGATCCATGACGTTCTGAAACAACTCTTGCTATAATCAAATACACATTGATTATTTATAGCTCTCTATGTCATTTCCACTTAAGAAAAATAATTCTTGAAACATGTCACCATGAGGACATAACAAAATGAACCACTCCTGCGCAAAAGTCATCTTCTTTAAAAACAACAAATACAGGAACAAGTATTTTTGCTTGAAAGCTCACAAAATTGGAAACAAGGCAAGTCAATAAAATTTCTTCCAAACCACCTTTCCCTACCCCTGGAAAGCATTTTATGAGATAATGAAAACCTCTAACATTGAGTGATGTGATTAAGTAATAAAAGGCTGGATTTTCCTTCCTATGTAACCCCACGGGGTGCTTCCTAGAACACAGCAAAGGTCTGTATAAAGAGTTAACTGTGTGTTGGTGTAACACCAGATTACAGGTGTTTGTTAAGGGAGATCCTGCTGAGATTTTTCTCTAGACTGGTTAAACAACAGCTTCATTCTCTCTGCCTCTAATGGGCTGGTTAGCAAACCCTACCCTTCCTAGAAGGCTCTGTGCACAGGGTACAGGGGTGCATTGCTTCAGCCTCAAGTCTGCAGGAAAAGCAAGCTTGCACACTTGAAATCTTGTGAGTAGAGGAGAGAGCTTGCACGAAGAACCAGCTTTCCCTCCACATGCCTCACAGGAGACTGTGGGGCTTGCCCTCTGCAGTTATGCCAGTCCACTAAGAGAAGGGGCCAGCCACTGGCCCTGGGAATGCAAAACTTAGAGGACAGTGAGTGTGCCCTTTGCCAGATTTCATCTCACGCCATCCCTCTGGAGGAACAGCGTGGGGCACACAAACCCCACCCAGACCGCTGCTCTGCAACTTCCTGGTAACAAGCAGGAAAGCTTATTGGTAAGCCAGCCAATAAATCAACCCTCAAACCAGGGCTTCATCACCCTACACCCTGGATTCTGGGAGCTTTGCAGCCATCTGAAATTACTTTAATGGGATTATCCTGATGGACACAGAATTCCTGGGTTCTGTCATCATAAAAGGACTGCTTCCAACAATACTTATGAGAAGGTGCTTTCATGGCTCATCCTCATATTTTTCTCCTACTATTGCAACTGCTTGTATTCTAAATTCTTCTCCTGTGAAACCTTTCCATCAATAAGCACATGTAGATCTACAGGTGGTAGGGAGGTTGTGTGTGTAGTAGGGAGGCTGGCTTCTATTTTTCAGAACTTTTTATTTTGAAATGATTTCAAGTTTAGAGAAAAGTTGCAAATCTGAAATGCCCTTTATACCCATTCAACACATTTTAATATTTGTCTGTGTTGCTTAATACCCCCCAGACTCTGCGTGTGTATTTCTGAACCATGGGATAGTAGCCTGTATATTTGATGCCTTACTCTGCAATACCTCAATGTCTATTTCCTAAGAATAAAGAGTCTCTTACATAATCTCAGTACAGTTCTCAAATTCAATAAATTTAACATTGATGTAATACTTTGTTATCTAATCTATAGCCCATATATACATTTCATCATGTGCACCCCACAATGACCTTTATAACAATTGTGGTTCAGATAAAGGATCTAGTTCAGGATCACATGTTGCACTCAGTTGTCATGTCTCTATAGTCTCCTTGAACCTGGAAGCAATCCCCCAGCCTTTCATTTATTTTAGAGACTGACCTCAGTTTGGGTTTCTCTATCATTTCCCTGTGATTAGGTTCCTGGGTTGCATTCGGGGCTGCAATACTACATAATGATGTGCTCTTCCAAAACCATCTCATCTCAGGACCCATGATATTCATTTGCCTGTTTGTAGTGATATTAATTTCTATCACATGGCTAAGATGCTGGTCCATGTCTTCACTACACAGTTAACTATTTCCCTTCTGTACTTTTAGATACCTTTTATTAATGTAAGTATCTTTCTCTTCATTGAAACACCACCTCTAGATTTTGTACCCATTGATGAGTCCTGCCTGAATCCATTTTTATTCTAGTGGTCCTGTGTTTTCTTTTTTATTTAAGTACAAAACAGAAACTTAATCCACTAGATACCACCAAAGGTAGGAAAAAAAAAACCCATCCTTAGATTACATTAGTGCACAACTTACCAGCCTTCTTCATCCACAGGGTCATGATGTCATAAAAATGATGAAAGAGGAAAATACATACACTACAAATGGGCCAGGTTTGCCACAACATGCTTTTCTTCTATCCTAGTTTCTCCAAAGGATTCCCCTCCCCAGAAGGGAGAGAGTCTGAGTCTGAAATCACGACACCATCTTCTACTCCTTTGAATCAATATCAAGCATTTTTCATTATGATTACACACAGTCACTAGTCCAGGGCATTTCCTCCCTTTTGTTTAAATTGCCTCTAGAATAAACATCTCAAAACTTAGGATGGCAGCCAACGGAAGATAATCTCTCAGGGGAAAACACTGGAATCCTCACAACTTCCATCAGTAAGAAGCAGAGGAAAATGACAAGTTGCCACTCATTTCCAAAGAAATTCACTTCACAGTAAAGTTCCTCACCTTCAGTTCCATGGAGCGAGAGTTAAAATGTTAAATTTTATGGAGGGCAAATAAATGATAACATTTCCCATGGAAACAGAAACACATACGCATATATTATGTATAAAATTTACACCCATACACACTTTTCCTTGTAAGAGGAGCTCCAGGGACCTCAGAAAGCTGATATGTTCATTATCAAGAGAATACTATACGATCACATGAAATGAAACAAAATGGAACCTACTGGTTAGGGAAACCTATAACTTATCCCCTCTAGGGTTTACCTTGTTCACTAAAAATAAACATATTTCCCTGAGCACAGATGGCAAATGTGAGGTGACAATTCACTCTCCAAGAAAGCATGTTACTTCCCAAGGGGGAAATTCTCACTTCAAGGTGTGGAATATTCACGTGCATAAAAAACTCCAATCTGTAGACAAGAAAGCCTACTGAAGTGAGAATTATCTAGTAAACAGGGGTTTGACTGAAAATAAAAAATAATGAGGACAAAGTGACCACGGCCAACATACAGATGTTGATATGACCAGTCCTACTTTCCTCCTGACTAATCAGAATCTGGCAATATGAGTTAGAGCTTGTCCTCTAACAGAGATTTCCTCACCTTTCTTGTATTGATCTATAGTGTGTAAAGATACTATATCAAAATCCCCACAGGCCAGCCAGGTGAAAAAGACTGTCCATCTTCACAGAATGAAAGCATATTGCACTGTGTTCTATGGTATCCTATCATGCCGGGTCTTACTGTATTTCAGAGCTGGAAGTAATGTAGATACCATTTTATAGCTCCCTCATTTTATAGGCAAAGCAACAAAGACGTTATTTGAATAAACGTTCATTTAATATGTATTTAAACTTATTTAAGTATTTATTTGTTTAAAGAATCCTTATCAAGGGCGCCTGGGTGGCTCAGTGGGTTAAAGCCGCTGCCTTCGGCTCAGGTCATGATCCCAGGGTCCTGGGATCGAGGCCCACATCGGGCTCTCTGCTCGGCAGGGAGCCTGCTTCCTCCTCTCTCCTCTCTCTCTGCCTGCCTCTCTGCCTACTTTTAATCTCTCTCCCTGGGTCAAATGAATAAATAAAATCTTTAAAAAAAAAAAAAAAAAAAGAATCCTTATCAAGCCCCTATTCTGTTTCAGGAACAAGGCCAGGTCCTAGATAAATGATGGAGAACAAGACAAATATAATCCCTATCCTCAAAAATATTGCAACCTACTTGTGCAGCATTTATTGTTGATAAAAAACATCAAAGTTTTTGAATGATTTAATTAGATAGATTGGCAGTGCCCCATAGAAAAATAATTTGAACCACATATATCATTTTAAAAATAGCCAGTAACCACCTTTGTTTAAAATGTAAAGAGAAATCAGTGATGTTAACTTAACAATACACTTAATTTAACGAATATGTCCAAAATATTATTTAATATGTAGTCAAGATCAAAAGTTATTAACAAGACGTTTTATGTTCTCTTTTCATACCAAGTCTTCAAAATCCAGTATGTATTTTACATTTGCAGACATCTCAATTCAGGTGCTAAATTTGCATCAGAAATATTTTTTGTGGGATGCCTGGATGGCTCAGTTAGTTAAGCGTCTGCCCTGGGCTCAGGTCATGACCCCAGGGTCCGGGATCAAGTCCTGTATTGGGCTCCCTGCTCAGCAGGGAGCCTGCTTCTCCCTCTGCTTCTGCCTACTGCTCCCCCTACCTGTGCTCTTTCTCTGTCAAATAAACAAATAAAATCTTTTTAAAAAATTTGTATCTGAGTTTAGATTTCATAAAAATTTACAGCTAAAAAATGTAGACTGACAAATTCAAGTTATTCCAACCATTCTTTAGAGTTTACCAAGAACTAAATCAAACAGGATTTACATTTACATTTAAATTAATTAAAATTAAATATAACTAAAAAATCCAGTCCCTCTGTTGCACTAGCCTTATCCAAGTACTCAATAGTTCCATGGCTACCACAGTGGCCTGCCATATTGGCTGCACATCTCTGAATGATATAATTTTCTTTTCCTAGGAAATAAATGAGCAAGGCAAGGCAGGCATCATTACTGATGTTGTACATAGAAAACCAAACACGGCTTAGAGATGGTGAGGTGAGTCATCTGAGGCTGTAGGAACACCACATGAGTGGTGGAATCAGAATTTAAGCCCAAGACTGCCAAAGCCCAATCATCTTTCCTCTATATCTTGCTGCATTAAAAACGAATGTAAGGAGCCTTACTCTTTTCACAGCACTGTGTTAATCCATGGAGAATCTGAAATGCCAGATTAATAAGTTTGGACTTGAGCCAGCCCACAGAGGCACACAGATGGCCTGAGGCCAGAATTGAGCCACAGATGTGTTCTATCGGCCAGGTCCATTTTTTCAAAAAAATCTGAGTTTGAGTATTTCTCAATGGGACGTGCATTTTCCAGTTTCCCCGCAGACTCTACTACCCCTTATTACTCATAACCATCCAGCTTCATTCCCTTACCGTTCTTTTCTCTGCCCTTGATACATTTGAATTTGACAACTCAATGAAGTAATGGATGCTCTTAAGGGTTTTCCAGGTTTCAGATGATTAATCTGATCCTCTGTGCAGACTAAATTAGTACCAGTAAAGACTGGAACCAAGACTGGTGTAAGTGGACTATTAGCCTTTTTTTCAAATGCTTTTTACTTCTTTCATATTTATTTCCTTCAAGTTGTCATTAAAGTATCTTTTTGACCCCCAAAAGAATCTTCCAGAATGTCTTAAATTTTCAGTCAATGGCTCAAAAGAAGTTTCTAGTGAACTGGTAGAACTATTCTTCTCCTCTCCCTCTCATCATTTCTTTCTCTCTCTTACACACACACACACAGTTTGGCTACCTGAGGGGCACCTGGATGACTCCCACTGAATGCTTCTGAATTGAAGAGAAAGATATGGGTTTTTAAAGCATAAGGACATCTTTTTTCCTTCCCTTCTTGCCTGCTGGAAGGCACTGAATGAAACCTATTATCTGTTCTTTTCTTGCCAAGTAAAAACTTATGCATTTTTATTTTTTAAGATGTTATTTATTTACTTATTTATTTATTTAGAGAGAAAGCATGCACACGAGTGTGTGGTGGGGGAGAGAAGAAGGGGAGGAAGAGGGAGAGAGAATTTCCAGCAGACTCCTCGCTGAGGGGAGCCCCACGTGGGGCTCAATCCTTTGACCCTGAGATCACAACTTAGACCAAAACCAAGAGTCTGATGCTTAACCAACTGAGCCACCCAGACGCCCCTATCCATTCTTCATCTTTGCTACATCACAGGCTTCTTGAAGGGATGAACTAATGGTAGTTTTCTCACTCTTTCTATGAAAGAAACCATAGGAATGTTGACTTGGACACTGTTGCTGAGGAATGGAAAATGGCCCAATTTTGAGATGCATGGGGCCCCTTGCAGGTATAAAATCAAAAGAGCAAATGCAGTCAAAGTAATTCTATCTAACTTTGTCAGGATGAGTTTATCAGTTAATTTGATTTTAACTGTGACATACTATATTTATCATAATCTGGGAAAAGTGCAGAGTCTGTTTAAGGCAATTCACTGGAAAAGTCCAATTATATATTTTGTAATTCATTTCTGAATCAGTTTTCCATATCTGAAAAAATACTCTCTTACTTGAGTCTAAATGTTTCATCAATTGTATTGAGTAGGAGAATCTAATGCAGAGATTCTTAAACCTGAGTTTAAGAGTTATGGGTGGGGTTTGGAGACCAATTAACATAAGATTTCAGAGCCCTAGCCCCAGACACGCTAATTCAGTAAGTTTAGAGCACCTCAAGTTTCATAGTGAATATGATACAGAAAGTATCTATGGATCACACTTTGATAAATATGGGTCTAGCAATTGGCCATAGGTCATGATTCTTTCACCTGGAGTAGAGATCACTAACCTTATTGAAGATTACTTCCCAGTTAAGATGCAGGAGATTGGTTGCACAGATAACTACAAGTAATGGCTTCCCTACATCCACAGTCTTGATAGTGTGACTCTGCTGCTTCTCCACTAAGAGGAAGTCTATCTCTCTACCTACTGAGTCTGACCTAGACTCATGACTTTCTTGTAACTTTGCAGTAGAAGTGTTAGTGTGCCAGCTCCAAGTCTGGGCCTCCAGAAGCTTTGCATGCTTCTTTCTCTTAGATCCTTGTCATCACCCCATGAACAAGCCCTGATGAGTCTGCTGGAAGATGAGAGACAGCATGGAAAAGATCCCAACCATCCCATTCAAGGTGACCTTGGCACAGCCTATAGACAACTTAGAGAAATGGAGCTCCCTACCTTGCCCACCACTGGCCAGAGATGCATAGTGAGCCTGGCTAAGAGAGCTAACCCAAGAGTACTGAGTATTACTATTTTAGGCCACAGAGTGTGGAGGAGCTTGTTATGAAACAATAGCTAACTGATGCATAAAGCTAAGTCCTTACCATCTGTCCTCTGTTCAGGAGAATGGAATGAGACACTATTTCCTACACAGGAGGAAAACACTTGTTATTTTGGTCAAAATAAATAAATATAAATAAATAAATCCATCGCCAAAATTTTACCACTGGATTTTATCACCATCCCCGAAATCTCCCAACACTGGTGGACCAAGGTAATAGCCAAGCAGACAGTGTGAGAGAAGCAGTTAAACCCAGGCCCCAAACAATATAATAGTTAATAATAAAAATATAATGTGATATTATTTAACAGCATTGCAAGATTAGAGACCCAGGACAAAATAAAGGATTTTTTTTTAAGTGTTCCATTAGGGTCTTGCTCTCCCTTCACCATAAAAGAACATAAAAGGTATACAATTTGTTCTTTTAATCAAAAAGGGAGACACATGTAATCTGGTATTTTTCAGATTTCCTGCAAAATCTATCTATGTGAATTCCTTAAAATCATTCAAAATCAGATCTTTTAAAGTTCCCCACACACAAAAGCAAAATTAAGACTTCCTTAACTTTTCAAATACAGCTTGGCTGAATCTTAGTGCCGCTGAATTATTACAAGATGTCTCATGGATCTAAAAATCACAATGACAGAGAGACCAGGTTTCAGAAGAGAAATACATCTCTGGGATCCCAGAATATTGATTGTTTTGGCACCTTTTACATTATTCTCTGCTTATAAAGCCATGTCCGTGATGTAGGAAACTCTCTGGACTGGTGGGTCGCAGAATAGCCCACCATATGTTCAGCAGTTCACAAGCACAATGGTCTGAAGTCAAGGGTGACCCTCTGACTCAGAATCTCTTTACAAACCGGGCTTACAGGAATGTAATGGGTACCTTACATTCAAAGGCCAAATGAGTTACTTCTTTTGTTTGACAAGATAATTATTTCACTCTATATAGAAGAATGAACAAAGCCTGTCAAAATCATAGAGTTTCCTCATCACTGACCATCTGCAGGCACACTAAAATGGAGACAAGACTAAAAAAAAAGTCTATTTGCTCATTAGAGCACATATTAGCCCCGTGGCCCCATAAGGTTTCCATAACTTTCTTAGAGATTGGCTTCCTATAATAAAATGACCCCAAAAAGTCATCAAAATAGCTGCAAACTAAGAAACCACATTATGTAGTATTTCACAAAATTATATATACCAGAAGGGAAAACAGGAAAAACAAGATGTAACACAGATTCCAAGATGATTTCCCACACCTTTCAACAAATTTCCTACCAGGTGTAAGTCTCAAGTTTTAAATGATAATCCAAAACCAAGGAAAATCCTGTGGTTTCATAACCCTCATACTTGGAAGCAAAGTCTCTAAGTCAAAATATTGTTAGACATATATGTGTGGAAGATGACCTCCCCAGTTTAGGGGAAACCTACACTGGATCAGGCTTTCTGATTGTACAGCTCCGGACATTTGGCTGTTTTAACAGAAGCTTAGTGGTTTCCAGTTCAAGTTTGCCAGCACTGCAGGAGTGCCCTCTTAGTGTGAGCGGTCAGAGATGATTAACTGAAAAATATTTCCAAGTTAAACATTGATTTGCCTCTGCCTCTATTTATTCCTATCTTGGACGACCTTTCCAACTTTTTTTTTTTTTAACAAAAGAAAGCAGGCACCAGTGGCTTTGTATTTCTCAGAAAACAGAAAAAGCAGAATTCTGAGTCTGTTAGTTCTTTTATCTTTTATCCTATCAAGAAATGAGCAGAGTATTGGGGCAATCCAAGGAAGACACTTTGCTTTTCTTCATACACATAGACAGACTGATACACACACACACACACACACACACACACACACACACACACACACACACTCCTCCCCCTTGGCTCAGGTGCCACAACGCCCAACATTCTAAGCCCTAATTTTCTGGAATAGCATAACATAACAGCCTCCTATCAGGCTCTCCTCCTCATCCTACTCACAAGATTAAGATTAATTTTACTAGAACATGGCTGTCATCATGCCCTTTCTATGCTCGAGAACCTATAATGGATTTTTATTCTCTAATGTCAAAGCGAAATTGTTTTTCCTAGGTCAGAATCCTTTTCAAAATCTTCTCCTATTTTATCCACCCAATCTAATTTCTTGCCATTCTTTGCTGCATAATTTTTATCCAATTAGGCTGGTTCTTCCCAGTTTATCCCTCTGAGGAACTTTACAACTGTTTACTAATATTTATTAAACCTCGCCTTCCAAGCACTCACAAAGTTAGGTATGACCATGTGATCTCTTCTGGCCAATGAATTTTAAGCCAACAGAAGTGGCATATACCACCTCAGGATGGAAGCATTTAAGAGCTAATGTGTTATCTCATCTCTTCTCCCCTTTGCCACAAAGACCTATAATCTTCCAGATGGTAGCAACTCCATTGCCCTGGATTCCTAAGTGAAGATGAGTTGTGACAGAGACCTCCTACTGATGTATGATGAATATCAGCACGAACAAAACATCTACTCTATTGCTTTGCATCACTGAGATTTAGGGGATGGTTATCACTATAACATAACCTAGTCCCTCCTGATACATACAAGCCACTACATTGGTTCCTGCCTTCAAGACTGTTTATAATACACATGCCCTCTCTCTAGTTTTTTGTGATTTTTGAAGTACTCCTCAGGCTTCTGAACCCAACACAAGTTCTCTTTCTCCAGGAACATTTCCCCATTTATCCCATGCCACAATGATATCCTCCTCTGTGCCACTGTCCATTGTAACCCTTGATTCAACGTTGACCAGATATTTATTGAAATCCTTGTGTTGGAAAGTTATTTGAGATATAAAGGAAGATGAGACAAGGTTCCTGTCATCAACAAGGTAAGGTAATCCCAAAAGGAACACAATTAGAAAATCATATATTAATAGAATATGAGAAAAAATTGTCAGGCTGCAAAAATGATTCACTAAGCCAGTGACATAAATACTTAGTGCCAATACTGTGACTCAAGGCATCTGGGACAGCTTTTAGGAAGTTGAGGCCTCCCTTGAGTAAGACATGGCCAGGAGAAAGAGAATTTTAGGTAGGGAATTAGAGCCAAAGTAAAAGCATGAAAGGAATATCTTAAAGTTGAATCTGCTCGTTAAAAAAAGAAGTTTATTAGAAAAATATGTGTGTAGAAAAGTTCTAGAAGAAAGTAACAGAAAGGTAGTTGGAACCATGTTTTGCTGAGCCATATACATAATGCTGAAGTGTTTGAGCTTTCTTCCTGAGGGAATGAAAAGCTAATAAGTTGTCCACAACAGAGAGTAACATGCAAAAAACCTTTTACTGGGGTGATCAAAGTGACATATACAAAGTGGATGGATTGAATGAGAGTAAGAAAATAGAGGCAATATCTAATATATCTTCCCCCACAAATTAATGAATGTTCACATTGCTTCTCTAATTATCACGTATTAGTTGACTATTGCTGTGTAACAAATCACCTCCAAACACAGTGACTAAAAACAATAAGCACGTATCACTGGTCATAAGTGTATTGGTCAGCTGGGTTATTCCTCTGGTCTTGACAGAACTCACACTTGCATCTACAGTCAGTAACTGTTGATATTAGCTCAGCTTTCTCACATGTTTTGACTGACTAGGGACTGACCTAGGATGGTCTCCACAGAGACAACAGGGCTCCCCATGCAATTTCTCACCCCTCAGCATGCTAGCCCAGGCTCGTTCTATGGTAAAGGCAGGGGGCCAAGAGAACAGGCAGAAGCACAGAAGGCCTCTGCAGGCCTGGCCTAGGAAATGGCCCAACATCCCCTCTGTTGCATTCTACTTGCCCAAGCAAGTCACAAGTGCAGCTCAGATTTAAGGAAATAGACTCCACCTCTTAAAGGGAGAAGATAGAAAGTCACACTGTCAGAGGTGGTGACTCAAGGAAGCCATGAGCTGGGAAGGAAACACAAAGAGCTGGGTATCCTCTCCCACATTTTACCCATGCTCACTTTTTTTCTGCCATAAGCCCAGAAGGTACATGATTATTCTCACCATTTTACAGGCGAAGAAACTAAGCTGCTAAGCTTTTTAATAACTTACCTAAAGTCATATATAATAGCACAGAGTTTGAATCTCAGACTACTTCCAAAGCCCGTGCAATTTAATTTTTGGCTAGAGATCATTACCTTGAAAAAGCAAGAGTGAAAATCAAGGGTAAAGGAGGAAGAACACTATGTTGAGGTCAAGAGAATTAAATTCAAGTATGAGTTACGTTTGTTTCCTTATCTCTAAAATATCCAGCTGACTCACAGAGGCTAACATAAAAACTGAAACGTCTACACACATAAAAGTGTTTTGAAAACTACAACATTCCATACAAATACAATAGATCCTTACTCACGTTTTTAATATCCTTATAGAGCCCAGAATATACAGCAGGAGGTGAGCAATGACTTCCCAGGAAAAGGACATGGATTATCTAAAATTATTCAAAATAAGCCATACCAAAAATACGTCTAAAAATAAGCCAAAAATTTTTATATCTTTTTGTTTATGAGAAATTTCATTAAGGGAAGATTCATGGATGTTAAAAAATTATTGTTAAGGGTGCCGGGATGGCTCAGTTGGTTAAGCAACTGCCTTTGGCTCAGGTCATGATCCTGGAGTCCCAGGATAGAGTCCCACATCAGACTCCCTGCTCAACGGAGAGTCTGTTTCTCCCTCTGACCCTTCCCCCTCTCATGCTCTCTCTTTCCCATTCTCTCTCAAATAAATAAAATCTTTAAAAAAATTATTGTTAATATTTTTAAGGCATGATAAAGCTGTTGCAACTTATGCCTTTTTAAAGAGTTCTTATTTTGTAGAGTGGAAGTAGCAGTGGAAAAAATGATAAGAAGTCAGAAATAAGTCCAAAAAGGGTTAATTAGGGTAGAGCTGAAAGATTAGGTATGATTAATTACTGAAGCTGAGTGATGGGTACTTTAGTGCCTATTTGAAATAATAAGATATTTATAGGAAAAAGGTTTTTCTATTTATTTAAAATCTGAATACAAGTGGACTTCCTTCCTTCAGAATAAAACCTCTTTGCAGCTGATATTTCAGAAATATTCCCAAAGCAATAGGCATGGCATGTCAAATCTGGATACTGTTTCTTTCAACTCCAAAACCAATTACCATCTTTTCTCCATGGCCACAGCATGTTTCCCCAGTTCCTTCCCTGATTTGATTCCTACTCTCATTTGAACTTCAGGGTTCAACTTCTACACATTAACCACTGCAATATCACTCCACCCTCGCTATCTTTTCTTAGTAATTGTCTGTTCACCCTTGCCTGAGCCACTCTCCACAGTATGTGTTTCTGGGTAGCAGACTATGGAGCAGGGCTCCTGTTGATTTTGTGCAGCCCACATTCCTGGAATGTTAGCGCTAAGCACAGAATTTGACCTGTAACACAGTGAAGAAAGAGTTCAAATGCAAACTCCAAAGATATCCATCCCACAGAATAAATGCCAATAAGCAATTTCCTTTTCCCAGCCTACAGAGATTTTCATCAGATAGCCCATAACAGACAGAACCTGTGCCAATATTTTATAACCCATAAAATTTCTTCAAGCAATTGTACAGATTTCCAGCCATCCTTTGATCAGTCTTTGTAACAGTGACTTCGGGCCTTCGCCTAAAAATGATTCCTAGATCTCGATATATATACAATAGAAAAGATCTGGGCTTCAGAAAGTCTCTCATTAAAGCACTAATCTGTTCCACCACATTCTTCTGAGACACAGCGATCAGCATTCTAGCCAGCCTCCATGGCCAGGCCTAATAAGACTGATAGAAACAGCTTAAGTAATTGGATTGCTATATGGGATTGAATGTCTGACAACAAAAGATAGCCATCTCTATTCGACCACCATATCTTTGTTCCAGCAATGAATTCATTTAGCAATGCACTTAGAGGCTCCTGGGCCCAGGGAGAAATGACAGACTAGGGGCACAAAAGCTAGGCCAGCTGATGAGCCCAGAGACAGAGGCTACGCAATTCCAAAAAGTTAATTATGGTGAACACAGGCAGCAGACAATGACTTGTTGAATCATTACCATAATCACATTACTGCACTGGTCTCCAGTTCCCAGCCAAGGGCGGTGTTAGCTACTTCTCATTCTGACCATGTACTTCATCCTCACTTGCCACCTGCAATCTACTGTACATGACCTCTCGGCTGATACACTCTTAACTAGCCCAGCTTATTCATGTGTCCTAGACATTTTTTTAATTTTAGTATTTTTTTCTATCGAAAGAGACCAACAGTGTAGAAGGGTTCAAATTGTCAGTGAGGAAGACGTTGGTATAAAATTACTTCAAATTTGTCTTCAATTTTGTGACTTGGGAAAACAGTATTATCCATTAAAATATAATTACAATATCGGGGCACCTGGGTGGCTCAGTTGGTTAAGCATCTGCCTTCAACTCCGGTCATGATACCAGGGACTTGGGATTTGAGCCCCCTATCAGGCTCCTTGCTCAGTGGGGAGTCTGCTTCTCCCTCTCCCTCTGCCCCTTCCCCCTGCTCATGTTCTCTCTCTCCCAATCTCTCAGTCAGATGGATAGATAAAATCTTTAAAAATACATATATAATTAAAATATCAAAATCCTGTATTTACATATAACTTCAAATAGGTCTAAACAAAGTTAATATAAAGCAAAATGTTGATTTATAACTTCAGATAGACCTAAAAAGGGTTAATATAAATCAGAATATTGATATCTAAAGCCAATCCTAAAATGAAAAAACGGCAAGTACTCCCCACACTCAGTGAGTCTGAAGCAACATTTCCAGTTAATATTTTCCTAGAAATTTTGACGTATTTATTTCTTGACCACTGGGTATTTCATTTTCTCAGTCATGTGACATAAATTATTTTCACTTTTAACTTCTTTGGGACGGCTTTGGTCTCTCTGGAAAGAATAGCAGCCAGTGAGTGAGAATGGCATCTCATTTTATAATAAACAGAGATGTTGGTATAATGACCATCACCAAAAATGCAATAACACAGCAGCAATAATAAGAGTAGAAATATTATTATTAAATAATAATTATTTTACACATGTCAATTTAGAATGAGGATTCTAAATATTTCTAAATGAAGTTCTGATTGAGCCATACAATATTCTGTAAGAAAGCTCAGGGATCATTCATTCTGCATTAAAATGGAAAGAAATAGCAAAGCCAGGATTTCTTTGCTCTTTCAAAGAGTGGCACCAAAGAAGTCCAAATACAAATGTCTTGACATCCAGTCCAACACTCCAGGTCCTTAAAGAGCATGGTTCAGCCAAGATTCCTTGCCCAACTTGGCAGAGAGATAGAACCAGCTCCCAGCCCCAATTGTGACTTTGGATCATATCTGCAAATACAAAATCATATGTTGTCCAAAGCTGGCATGTTTTTCCCTTCTCTATTTATCACACTGCCAAATGGAGAACACAGTCTCAAAGTGCTATAACCATAAAAAAGATTGAAATACTCCTAATCATGGGTAAAGAACATATATTTCAGGGACATCTCAGTGGCTGAGTCGATTAAGTGTCTGACTCTTGATTTTGACTTGGGTCATGATCTTGGGGTTGTGGGATTCGGCCCACATAGGGCTCTGTGCTGAGTGTGGAGAGTGCTTGATTCTCTCTCTTCCTCTCCCTCTGCTGCTCCCCCCACCTCTCGGAAGGAAGGAAAGAAGGAAGGAAGGAAAGAAATATATTTCATTTTGACATAAATCATGAGCAGATCCACAGAATGATTTCTACTCAAACCTTCTCAGCAGAAACTTCCATGCTCTAAACTTTGCTATGATAAAATGGGTCTCAAGTTCAACCCAAATACCTATGTAAAATATCTTTGTTTCTTTTTTTTTTAAAGATTTTATTTATTTATTTCACAGAGGGAGAGAGATCACAAGGAGGCAGAGAGGCAGGCAGAGAAAGGGGGGGAATCAGCCTCCTCGCTGAGCAGGGAGCCCGATGCGGGCCTCTATCCCAGGACCCTGAGATCATGACCTGAGCCGAAAGCAGAGGCTTTAACCCACTGAGCCACCCAGGCACCCCATTTCTTTTTATTTTCTAAAAGAGATTAAAGATTCAATCAATCTATATATAAGACAATCAAGAGCAATAATATTTGCTGTATCTTTAAGCACAATGGCTGAGTAGGACAGGAAATGGGTTCTACATCTACAGGAAGTTCTTCCTCACTGTGCCAGTCTTCCAGGCCCTTCTCTCCCCTCCCATCTATGCCTTAGGCTCCTTCCATCTCCACCATTCATTTCTCACTTACCATGCTCTGCCTGTGCTGAACTGTTTCTGCTTTTTTCAGAAAAAGCATGTATTTCTTCCTCCTTCCCTAGATCTAAAGCCCGCTACCCATTCCTCACAGTACCAAACACAGACTAGCATTCCATAAGTATGTCACTGACTAATTAGGCTGGGGGTTAAAATATTAGACAGACTGTGTTATACTTTTATACAATGTAAATATGCATCCATGGCTTACCTTTGATGTCATCACCAATTTCCCAAAAAAATAAGAAAACAATAGGCTTCTAGTTCCAATGTTTGCAGTCCTTCTAATTCATGTAAAGTATGATTAGAACACAGCCACAGCTTTGTATAAACCCCAAACCTGACAGCCACTTACAGGGTTACAGGAAACGTATGTCTACACAGACGGGGCCTTTGTCTTGGAGCGGTAAATACCCACTACATCTGTGACTAACAGTGAAATCACTTCTTTCCTGAAGACCACGCCCTGGCTCCTCTCCTAACTGCTCTGGGGTCACACAGGAAGGCATGACATGGTTGAGGACAGGTAGGCGTATGTCCCCTGACCCACAGTCATTTCACATTTTTCTCATTTCTTACCCATTGTTCTCAGTGTTTTCACCTGCCCCTGCATGGCAATGGAAGGCTGTTAGTCCTTTGAAAAGGCTATGGAAATCTCTGATCAAAGGGCCTTTCCCCACGACCAATAAGAGTCTGGGCTGGGGCGCCTGGTGGCTCAGTCATTAGGTGTCTGCCTTCGGCTCAGGTCATGATCCCAGGGTCCTGGGATGGAGCCCCACATCAGGCTCCCTGCTCAGCGGGAAGCCTGCTTCTCCATCTCCCACTCTCCCTGCTTGTGTTCCCTCTCTTGCTGTGTCTCCCTCTGTCAATAAATAAATAAATAAATCTTAAAAAAAAAAAAAAGAGTCTGGGCTGATTTCTACCCTTTACCCCTATGCCTAGACCTTTCCCAGGCCTAGCTGTCCCTTGCAGATTATCTGCCTCACAGGCTTTTATCTGATTTCCCAGGCTTTTCCCATTTAGCACAACATAAATACTATAAATTGGCAGCCTAAATTACACAGGCAATATTGGGCTTACAAATGAATTTTATTTACACTTTACACTTTTGTTGTTGTTTTTATAAATTCATCACCAGTATTTTTAAATTAAGAGATTTTATATATCGGTTAAGATGTCTAATTGCTCTTTAGAAATTAGAAGGTTTGGCCACCCCTGGTCTGCATCTGCTGAAGCTGAGGAATGGCTGCCCTTTTAGACATAGAGGCAACTCTGCCCTTCTCCACTGTCCCCATCACTCCCCATTGCCATTCACCAGACCCTCGTACTCAGATATGTGTCTGCCATGCCAGAAACTAGATGTTAGCCCACAAAACATGATTCTCCCTCTTCCTGAACACACACAAGACTCTATCTCCCATCGTCCCTTGCACTTAGGCGTGGTCGTGCGACTATGTTCTGACCAATCGAATATAAATGGTCACTCTATAGTAAGTTCCATAAAATCTCTCACATGTGATCATTCACACTCTTTTCTCCTCCACTTGATGCAATCAAGCCATGTATTAAAAATGGCAGAGCCCCTAGATAGAAGAATCTTAGGTTGGGAGATTCACCTGCAAGAAATGAAACTTCTACCATGTTTGAACAACCATGCATTTTGCTTGTTATAGCAGCTAACAGGAACTTAACACATCTGCCTTTCAACTTCACAGGAAGTCTCTGATTTAATGCCTGTATGCCCATAGTTCTCACCTTACATTGATCTGACCCTGAATAATCCCTCTGAAAGGTACCATTTCTTATAAAAATCTACCCACCAGGAACTTCAAAAGATGTACTTCCTTCCTGGGCCTCCCTAGTGACTAGATTTGTATAACAACATTAATTTATGCAGCTACGACTGTGTCTGAACTTGCCTCCCCCCAACCTAAATCCTCACCTTGTACCCTAGAAAGTTCTGGCTCTGGTCTCCATGAACTTCTCCTTGGAAAAGTAATGCACACTTATAATAGAATTAAAATACATATAATTACAGCCCTTGGAAATGGAAAAAAATTCACTGAGATAGTATGGTCCATCAGAATTTTTTTTTCAAGGTAACCAAAGTCTAGAAAAGAAAAATGACTTGTCTAAAATCACAAAGCCAGAAAATGGGAGAGAAGAATCAAACTGCCCTTTTTTTATTTCCAAATGCAGTGTACTTGACATTATCCTTCATCTCTCACTTCAAACCAAAGTGGTATTTTGCCTTTATCTACCACACACACACACATACACACACACACATAGCCCTAGCAATTTATGGAATATTCATTATGTACTAAGTACTGTTCTGAGTCTTTTGCATGCACTTAAATTTTAATTTCAGAATATATATATATAAAGTCATATAATCTCCATTTTTATTGTGTGAAAAGTGAGGCACAAAATGGTTAATGAAATTTTTCAATATTACATACCTAGAAAATGGAAGGCAGGGTCTTACTCAAAAGTCCATGCTCCTAAAACCCATGTTATATTGCCCACTGCAAGTTTATCTTTCTTCCTAAAAGGAAGCACTTTTTGGATCAGTTAGCTTTTCATGGGAAATAAACCACCTTAAAATAGGATGGCACTAAGCAACAACCACTTGCTTAGCCCATAATACTATGTGGTAGCAATTTGGGCTAGACTCAGTGGGGCAGTTCTTCTGCTGGCATTACCTGGGGTCATCTATGGACGTGAGGCCAGCTGGCCAGTTAAGTTGTGGCTAAATGAGCTGGATAACCTCATGCTCATATCTGGGACCTCAGCTGGAAGAGCCAGGATGACTGACATAACACAGCCTCCTCTACATGGTTTCTCATCCTCCAGTAGATTAGCCAAGGCTTGTTCCCAGGATGGTGGTTGCAGAGTTGCCAAGAGCCAGGGAGTATCATGAAAGGCAAGTACCAAAGCACCATTACTTCTCAGTTCTCTGCTGGTGTCCTACTTGCTACTATTTGGCTAGCCAAAGCAAGTCACATGGCTAACTCCAGTTGCAAAAATGGAGAAATAGACTACTTCTTTTTTTTTTTAATTAACATATAATGTATTATTTGTTTCAGGGGTTCAGGCCTGTGATTCATCAGTCTTACACAATTCACAGTGCTCACCATAGCACATACCCTCCCCAGTGGGAAATAGACTGCTTCTTGATAGGCAGACCTTCAAAATTATATTTTAAGGGGCACACAGAATGGGATGGGAAAAGTTTATGGACATTTTCAGTATTTCAGGTAATTCAATTATTTTCTTCTAATACTTACACCCATATTCCTAAATAATATCTCTATATGGCTACCTCTTAAGTAACCAATTTTAAATATTCTCTTCTGGTTTATTACTATGGCAGTTAAAAATTTAGGGTTTTTTTTAATCCCGTTCCTTTCTACCAAAAATTCATATACCTCTCACTCAAATTCCCAAAATGCTTTATACATAAATATATATATTTCCTCCAAATCATGAGGGTAAGTAATAGGCATGATGCCTCTTTATCCCTAAATATTTCAGTGTATATTTCCAAAATCAAGGTTTATTATAACCAACTGTATAATTATTAAAAATCAGGAAATTAACTTTATAATACAGTGACCTACTGTATCTGGTACTGTCGAATGTAGTAGCCATTAGCCACATGTGACTAAATATATTTAAATTTAAATTAATAAGAAATAAACATTCAGTTCCCTGGTTATACTAGCCACATTTAAAGTGCTCAACTGCCACATATGGCTGGAGACTATGATATTGAACAGTGCAGACAATGTTTCAATCATCACAGAAAGCCTCATTGGACGATGTTGTTCTGTATCTTTCAGGCCCTGTTAGTTTTTTGGTTTTTTGTTTTTTAGTGTGACTTTGCACAACTTTTTTTTTTTTTTTTTAAATTACATATAACGTATTATTTGCCCCAAGGGTACAGGTCTGTGAATCATCAGGCTTACACATTTCACAGCACTCACCATAGCACAAGCCCTCCCTAATGTTCATAACCCAACCACCCTATCCCTACCCTCCCACCCCCCAGTAACCCTCAGTTTGTTTCATGAGATTAAGAGTCTCTTATGGTTTGTCTCCTTCCCAATCCCATCTTGTTTCATTTTTTCCCTCCCTACCCCCAATAACCCTCCTGCCCTGCCCCGCCTCTCAAATTCTTCACATCAGAGAGATCATATAATTGTCTTTCTCTGATTGAATTATTTCACTTAGCATAATACCCTCTAGTTCCATCCATGTCTTTGTTGCAAACAGCAAGATTTTGTTTCTTTTGATGGCTGCATAGTATTCCATTGTATATATATACCACATTTTTTTATCCATTCATCCATTGATGGACATGTAGGTTCTTTCCATAGTTTGACTATTGTGGACATTACTGCTATAAACATTCAGGTGCACGTGTCGGGCCCTGTTAGTTTGTATTTACAGATTTATAGAGATAAAATCTGTAGGTGTTATAAGGCTGTAGTACAGGTAGTAATTAGTACCCCCATTTTTAGAGAGGGAGACAAAATTAGAAAAGTGAACTGCATCCATGTCTGTATAATAGGTCAATCCTATAAGCAGGGATTTGAATCTAAGTTCAATCATTGGAAAGACCCTTCACCTACCACAGTAATATATTCCATTCCCAAGATACATAAGTCCATGTCTTAGGTTGGGTTCTCTGGAAGCAGAGCCTAAGACAAAGACTCATGTGCACAAAACTATTAAGCTCTCCATTTATTCAGGAAGAACTCACAGGAGAAATAATAAAGGAATGAGGGAACCAGCACAGGGTAAAAGGAGCCAAGGAAGGTGACGATAGGAAGCAAAATTCAGCCTGATCTTGCAGATCACTGTGAAGCATAAATCATATGAAAGGACTTGTCCCATGTGGAGGCAAGGGAGCTAGGCTGTCAACATGCCTACATCCATCAGTTGTTGGCTACAGGCTTCACCAAAGGGATTTCAACTTCTAGGTACTGGTTGTGTGAACAAAGCAGTGCCAGTAGCCCAAGGGCTTTCCTCCAAAGAAGGCCAATAGTTCCCACTGTTGGGAATCAAAGCACACAGAGGCTGAGGTGTGAGCACCCTGAACCAGTGATCAGGGGCAGAGAACATTGGGAGCAACCCAGACAAAAAACATGGCAGAATACTCTACCTTACTATTCTTTTTTAAATGTGTTCAATAAATATCTCTCCAGTGGACTTTTGTATAAGTAAAACTTGAAAATCTAGCTGGTTCAGAATAAGTGTTCACTTACCCTGGCCTATTTCCATGAGATATTTGTTTGGGGTGGGGTGGGTGGGGCCACCCTTGATAAGGAGCATAAAATCAAAGGGCAAGAACCATGGAACACAGATCCAGGGGCATCTGAGTGCAAAGCAGCTTGCTGTTAGGGGAACCCTCCATTGGAGAAGTGTCTTCTCCTGCACTACAANTGGGGCGGCGGGGGTAGGGTGGGGTGGGGGATTTTTTCGTACAATTCAAGAGTGCCTCATATAACTCAAGACTACAAAATTTAATGGGTCATTACAAGAGAGCTAGAGAACCAACAGAAACAAGCTGTCTCCTCTTTCCCTTTTTGTTCTTTTCTCTCTCTCTCTATATATATATATATATATACCCTTGGATCTGTGCTTCTTTATGCACATGGACCAAAAACACCTGCCCCAGATTCAGAGTCCACAAACTGCATGGGATCCAGAAGAAGATCCAGAAGTACAGACTTCTTATTCAATGAATTACTTAAAATCTCAATCAGGACAGAATCCAATTAGCTCCATTCTCATGTCAGATGTCAGAGACCTTGGGACTTATTATAAAGATGGTATCAGGGTCTTGGGCAAGGGTACAGATTAAGTTAAATGGTGTGGCAGACTATGTTTTCCAAACGTAGACACAGTAATATCTCTGGTGCCCTATACTGTTCCAAGACTTGCCACTCACCCTGAAAAGTAGGGTCTGTGTTCCCTTCTCTTGAATCTGGGCTGAAGCTTTCGACTGGTCTGTCAAGTCAATACTATAGGGCAGAATTGGTGCCCGGAGACTTCCAAGGCTTTTAGGTCATTAAAAAGATATAGTTTCTGCCTGGTGCTCCTTCCTCTCTCTCCATCTCCCTCTCTCCTTACTCACCTTTGGGAACCCAGCCACCAAGCTGTAAGGAAATGCATGCATTCTGAAAAGGTCAGGTGTCAGCATTCCTTCCAACAATCCCAGCTAAGGTTTCAATTGACAGCCAGCATCAACCATTTGAGTGAAGAAACTTCAGAAGATTTCCAAACCCAACCTTCAAGCTGCTCCAAATGATCCTGAATGGAGCAGAGGTGAGCTATTCCCACAGAACCCTGGGCAACTTATAGATTCATAAGCAAAATAAATATTGATACAAATAATGAATGAATGAATGTTGCAGCTGTTGCTGGTTTCAGCCGTGGGGTTGTAGGCAATTTGTTGTGCTGTCATAGTAAACCCATTTCAACAAGCTTTGGCATTCCCATTGTTTTGTCCTTCCCTGAATTCACATCCTCTTGATTTTTGACAATCCCAATGTTCTGCTTTCCTTGTCTTGTCTCCTGGCCTCACTACTACCCAAGCCAAGCATGATTCTGAGGATGTGCAGAAAAGCAGTATCTCATTTTTTTACACGGTTTCTTTGCCATGATGATTCAAGGGATGATTCAAGATGCTCACTTCCCTCCCAGAACATGCAGGTCAAGCAAAAACAAAACAAAACAAAACAAAACAAAACAAACCCACCAAGTGCACTTCTATCAAAATGTTTGAAGACTTATTTCCAGTTCCATCCATGTCTATGCAAATGGTGGGTATTCATCCTTTCTGATGACTGAGTAATATTCCATTGTGTATATGGACCACATCTTCTTTATCCATTCATCTGTTGAAGGGCATCTCAGCTCCTTCCACAGTATGGCTATTGTGGACACTATGCAATGACTGAATCATTGAACATGACATCAAAAACTTATGATGTGCTATATGCTGGCTAACTGAACATAATAAGAAAAATATATGAAGAACAACCAAAGATGAAGCTACTCAGCTTCCAGGTGGAAGCTTCTGAGTTTTTATTTTCATTTTTTGGCATGACAAAATATACAAGGGGCAAATCTGAAACATTCCTCCTCCACTAAAAAAAAAAAAATCCTAAATGTAAAGATGCATTCAAATACACTATTGTCTGGATCCACTTAGTCTAGTTCCTCCTTGAACAACTCCTTATCCAAGACCTATGGATTCTTAAAATGCCACCTCTATGTTGTTCAAAACTTCAGAAGCTTCGCAGGTAAAATCTAAAGCTGGACTCTATACATGGAGGGCAAGAAGAGAGTGGAGAAATAGGCAGACCCTCTGGATCAGTAGGTGACAGGTTTAAAAAGCAAGGAACTTAGGGTACTTGGTTGCCTCAGTTGGTAGAGCATGCAGCTCTTGATCTCGGGGTCATGAGCTCAAGTCCCATGTTGGGTGTAGAGAATACTTTAAAAAAAAAAGTAAGAGTACTTAATTTCAGGGCTTATCCTGGGTGATTGCATGACAAGTAGATCTCTGCATCTGCCCACCAGAATCTTAAATGTTTACATAAGAGGGCTTACCTGTGTGCTGACACCTATATGGTTTTGATATCTTCAATAACACATCACTCTCTTAAGGCTGTGTCCTGAAATATGGCCCCACTGTGGAAAGGGTCTATATTCAGGGGCAGTGCAAAGGGCCTCCAATTCCCTTGATCCAGTTCAAGGGTCAATGAAGTCATGTCCTCTTGATGACCTCCTCCAACCTTCTAGCACACCATTCTGGAGTGAAACCTCCTGTCCCAACACACTGCAGGAAAGCTGCACCACATGCACTTCCTTTCCTACTACATAGAGCACCCTGGACCTCACCATTCATTACTGTTAAAATATCATTTTTTTAGATTATTTATTTATTTATTTATTTATTTATTTGACAGAGAGAGAGAGAGAGAGACATCACATGTAGGCAGAGAGGCAGGCAGATAGAGATGTGGGGCTCGATTCCAGGACCCTGAGATCATGACCTGAGCTGAAGGCAGAGGCTTTAACCCACTGAGCCACCCAGGTGCCTGCCCCCTGTTAAACCATCATTAACTCATTAGCCAGTAGGGTTTCCCTGGGGCTACTTACTATTTGAGGCATTTTATCACCGTCTTGAGACAAATATCCCTTTGAGGGCAGGCTGAACTTCTAGCATTAACTAGTACAGTGGTTCTCAAAGTGTGGTCCCTGGGCCAGAAGCATCAGCATCATGTGAGAACTTGCTAGAAATGAGAATTCTTGAGCCCATCCATACCTACTGCATCAGAAACTGGAGATGGGCCAGAAATCTGTTTGAACAAGTCATCCAAGGCATTCTTTTGTTTTGTTTTGTTTTGTTTTAAGTAGGCTCTATGCCCATCGTGGAGCCCGATGTGGGGTCCTAACTCACAACCTTGAGATCAAGACCTGAGATGAGATCAAGAGCCAGATGCCCAACTAAACAAGCCACCCAGGCACCTCCATCCAGGGCATTCTGATACAGATTGGAGTTGGAAAACCACTTATCTAGTTAGGTCTGGTCAGGCACAAGAGATCACACCAGTGACTAAAGAGAGAGAATAGATTGTTAGCTAAGTATAAAACTCTAACCAGGTAACTGGTAAGGCTGTAAGGGAGCCCCAAGGTCTAAAGGAGACCTCAAGGAGGAAGCAGATGGCACTCAGGGACAGGGCCTTTTGTTGCTTTTGAGAATGAAACACACAGCAGAGTTGTCTCCTTCTGTCTTCCTGGGACATCAACACCCTCAGAAAATGAAAACTCCTTGGATTTCTGTGGAGCTGGGATGGGCCTGGCAAGCATGCCCCTTGGATACTTCAGAGAACATCCTCTGAGCTTTAAAAAGACAAAATCTTACATCTTTGAGGTCCCCTCTGACAGTTGGCAGCAACACCTGGACACCAGGCCCTGTCAACCCCCACCCCCACCCTGCCCATCACTTTCAAGGCAGCACTGCCAATGACACTGAGATATGTCTCTCTTTCTACCACACTCTAGCTCTTTCAGGAAACAGAATGCATGATGCTTAATGGAGAAAAGGGCATGCAGAACTCTCAGTGAAACTGAAAAGAAATTTTGAGGGGCAAGAAAATAAATCATTTAAGCAATGGAGAATAATGAGGACTTTTTCATGAAGGTCACAGATACCAAGAGATAGCTTCCCATAACTCAGTCAGCCCCAGCCCATACTTCTACCATGTCTCAAGAAGCCCCAAGAAGAATCCATTGGAAAATCCTGGTAATAAAACACTATTTAGGAAAGAAAATGCAAACTCAAGAAGACACATTGTGTGTGGTTCTTGGGCCTCCCAACTTTGGCTGTTCTTTGAATTCTAGCTTTTCTTATTGTTTGAGATTGATACTGACTCTAAAACTTGCTTTAATCCATTTGATGTCATGTCGAACAACCACTTTGTCTCAGTTCACACCCAGCTCTGTACCAGAATGTACTTACAAGATTTATCACAAGGTAAGCCTATTTCTTCTGACCAGCTTGCCCCTTTGTAGAAAGGGAATGGTCAGATTATCATGGTGCAAAATATCACCCAACTTTGGAAGACTTCCTATGGAGGAGAAGCTAAAATCCAAACTCTCTATCGTGGCATTCAAGGCCATCCAGAGTATGGCCACAGTCTTCTCTCTCTCTATCCTCAACCCTCTGTCACCTAAATACATGTTTATGTTCATAGGCTTTCTTTGAATTTATGCATTTCAATTCTTTACCAAAATGCATATCAGCTCCCCGGCTCCTTCTCTGAGGCCCTTCTCCAACTAAACCAGTTCACCTATGGCCTCACCGTCTTTCTCTGCTACTTAATTAGCATCAGCTAAATCTGACAATGATTGGCACCACATCTGTCTTTGCTCTTCCATAAGAAGGTGAGATACAGAGGTAAGAAATGTATTTTAGATAGCCCTCTGAACACCTAATACATTTTAAACTTGCAGCACAAATACAAACGTGTATGTCAGAGTTCTCGGTGCAAACAATAAAAACTGACAACAACAAAAAAATATAAGGTCACTAAGAACCTAACAAAAGATATGCAAGGATTTTATAGGTAAATTCTTTATCAAGAGGCATGACTAAATAACTTAGTAAACAGAGCAATATATCATGTTCAGAGGTTAGATGACAAAATTATGAGAATATCAGTCTGCAAAGTAAAATAAAGTTTTAATGCAATTCCAGTGAAAATGTCTACACAGTTCTTCATGGATCTTGACAATCAGATTATTGGGCAAAGGCACAAAAATAGCCAAGTCAATTCTGAGAAAGAATGAGGGTAAATGGAGAAATTCGTTTACTAAAAGCTAGTATTTTTATGTATAGTGATAGTGATGAATGCAATGTGGCATTGGCACCAAGATAAACAGAAGTCAGTAGGACACAGTAGAGATCCTTGAAATGGTCCCATTCATTCCGAATGTGACATGTAACAGAAGAAGCAGTATAGATTCTTGAGGAAACAATGGACCATGTATTAATGGTGCTGGGGAGATAGCTCATTACACATGTAATTAGATCCCTGCACTATACTACCCACAAGAAACTATCCCAGGTGGTCTAAAACCTAATAGGACAATATAGGAGAAACTGCTTATGATTTTAGGCAAAGGAAGTTACCTAACAACACACAAAAAAACCCAAAAATCACAAAAATAGAGGTCAATAAATTCAACTGCATTAAAACTTAACATTTCTGCCTATCAAAAGACACCATTAAAAAAGTGAAAATGGGGCGCCTGGGTGGCTCAGTGGTTTAAAGCCTTTGCCTTCAGCTCAGGTCATGATATCAGGGTCCTGGAATCGAGGCCCGCATCGGGCTCTCTGCTCAGCAGGGAGCCTGCTTCCTCCTCTCTGCCTGCCTTTCTGCCTACTTGTGATCTCTCTCTCTCTCTCTCTCTCTCTCTCTCTGTCAAATAAACAAATAAAATCTTAAAAAAAAAGTGAAAATATCAGGCCACAAACTGGAGAAGGATATTTTCAGGGCTGGTAACGATCAAGAATTACTATCCAAAATACATATCTCACTCCACAAATCTGCTAGAAAAAGACAAGCAACTCAGAAGGAAAAAGGAGGGGAAAGGATTTCTCAGAGGAGGAAATCCAAACGTCAGTAATCATCTATAAAGGTAATCGATGTCACAAATAATCAGGAAAGTGCAAATCGAAAGAAAATACCATTTCCCATCCATCAAAAATTGGTAAAAATAATTTTTGAGGTTCGATAATACTATCAGGAAGAATATGAAGCAGGAAACAGAATTATTACCCAGAGGTGGGAGTGTAAATTGATACAACCATTGGGAAGGGCAATTTGTCAAGCAGCCAATATATCTGAAGATAAATATACACAGTGACCCAAAATTCCACTCTGTGGAATGTACCCCAGGTAATGCTCCCAGATGATACCAGTGCTGCTTTGAGTGGCAAGTTACTAAAAATTACCTAAAAGTGACAATCAACTCCCCTTTCCAAACGGAGGTAGTATATGAGTTAGAAGCTCAACTAAACGTGCACTTAACACCTCAAGGTCTTTAAAGAGGACTCTAACACTCCTGAGTATTCATTCCAATGGTTCTTAAAAAGCATAAAACCCTTCTTGCTGACAGTAATCTTGGTTTTTAAATAGTAATAGCATCCAATAGTATTTCGTGTCTTCAGCGGCCACTTAGCACCTCATTATCAGAGCACAGATAGGATTTAAATGAGCTTCATTCCCAAGGATAAAGTGTCCTAAGAGTGGTTTTGTACCGTGCTAACTCCAATCCAGCTGAGAGTTTAACCCAAATTAACTTTAACACCAGGGAAAAGGACAGACTCTCAATGAAAACATCATCATGTCAACAATTTAAAATCTAAGTTGCCTGAGAACACTTTTAAACAGAACCAGGTTTGCAAGAGTGAAACAGCTCAGCTTTGGATGTGGAAGTCATGGCGACCATGGTAATGCGGGTTCTACCTGGACAGCCAGAGTGGACTGATTATTCTGTCCACTTTACACCAAAAAAGAGAAGGCAGAGGTGACTGCAAAAGGTAAATGAGGCAAGATTTCCAACAGGAGGCCTATCTTTTGTCCATTGCTTTTAGTGGCTTCCAATCTGACCCGTTAAATGTATACCCTCAGCTCCAAAAAAGGGAAAAGAAACTATAGCTTTGTATTCCCAACTCATGTATCTTTGCTTGCAATCTTGCATTCAATTTCAGTGTAATATGAAGAGGCCTATTCTTTTACCAAAAGTTCCCTCTTCCCACCAGGCTTGTTTGTTATTTTATGTGTTTCTGCATCATTTGTAGACTCTGCTTTGATCTGCATTCCTCCTGGATGTGGGGTTTCCTTTTCAGCTACCAAAAGGAAAGCTGGTTTGTTTGAAAAATCTGTTTATTTGGATTTTTTTGCTAGCCTAAAGTCCATATCTTTATCAGGATGCGCAGAGCTCCATGTCTGCGAGTCTCAGACGGCACTCGTTTTCCCTAAGGAAAAAGGCAACTTGGAAATAATACAACTTGCCGTTTGTATTTGGAATATTCTGGGAAAGAGGCTTTAGAGGTTTCAGTTTAAAGCCGAGGAGAAGTGATTCCTTACCAGATATATTTAATCAGCAGTGGATCTTTCATGTTTAGACTGAGAAAAAAAGAAAAAGAGTTTCCTCCCATTATTTCTCAATTAGGAGCTTTCTCAGCAAGTATGAGCTGTACAGAGCCAACGACCTCTGCACATACCGGCGAGGACCTGTACCCTCCACGAAGCGAGGGCATCTAGGACAACGTGGCATCGCTCAGTCTAAACCAGCATGTGGACGTAGGGAAAAAAAAGTCAAAATCACACCAAGATGACGATGTCACTATGTCACCATTTCCAAAAAATTTTCCTTTGAAAAGAAAAGTCAGTGTTTGACTCAGGGATGGATAGTCAGTTGCATCCCGGCTGTGATGAATGCGCACCGGCTTCATAAAAGAACTCTGGGTGTGCCAGGGCTCCCTGGGCAAAGGGATCCATGGTCACATGATGAGGGATCCTGGCCATGGCATGGAAGGAGGGTGGCCAACATAGAAAGTCATTAGCCAATGCATTTAAAGGTGCCCCGTGAGCATCAGATCACTGTCTTTGATGAGTATGTGTCGTGGATGGGGGGAAGGGAGTACTTGTGGAGGGCAGGGTCATGGGTCTCTTAAACCAATCCCATACCTTACTACTTATGACCTGTACGTTATACTGGTTCCTGACCAGCATTTCTTCTTAGGGCTGAAGCAGTCTCCAGACAAAACAGAGAGAGGAAATAAATGCTCCCTGAATGGGGAAGACAGGAGACATTCTCCCACATCCTCCCAATGCCTCTTTGACGGAGAAACAGGATGTGTTCCCCAAGGAGCTTATGAGACCGTCACCTCATGGGATGGCCGTGGCCGGGACCCTCTCTTCAGAGGGTTAACCAGCAGGATTCAATCTGGGAATCCAAACAAACTTAGGAAAACAATAGGCAGGACCAGGAAGGAATGGGAATTATTTGTCTGTTTTTAATAGAATCCTGCCTTCAAATTGTAGCTTTGCTCTAGGAAAAAAAAAAAAATCAAGGTTTTCTTTAAAGTTACACATGAACAGTTTCTGGCTTCAAAAGATAGAGATCAAAATAAACTCCAGTTGTTGCCTAAGAACCACCTCTTTTTGTGGGGACACCGGCCCTCACTCCATTTAGGCTGCCTTGAGGACAGGTGGCAAGTCTACAAAATAAAACTAGTTAGGTAAAATGATTCCACACTGAGTTTCTTAGCTATTCAAGCAGTTAAAAACCCCAAATAGGAATTAGGATGGACTTGTTTACACCAAACTCTGGGCTGATCTGATTTCTCCATGTGGCTGTCTGTAGGAAGACCTTTGAGTCTCTGAGAACCAGCAGAACCTTACACCCGCTTTAGTTACCAAACCTCAGACGCGCACACGTTTGAAGAAACCAGAGGGCTTTGTTTTGGCAGAACACTTAGATTCGCTTTTGCTCCTAAAAAAAGATGGCACCTATTCACTGTGTAAGTGCTAGGTCCAGAAAGAAAGTAAGGTGGGGTCAAACTGAACTGAGGATTTCATTCTAGCTGATCAAAGAGAAACAAAAGGATCCCTTGTGGAGTTTTGGTTTTGAGGCTCAAACTACAAAGTAAGTTCAGCAGAGTGGACAAAATTGTCAAAAAGTTCTTTAAAGAAGAAGAGAGTGTCTTCCTTCTTGACAATTCCCCAGGCGCAAAAATATAGGACATACGGACTAAATTCACAAAACTGCATGGGCACGTCTACCCCATCTTACACCGTTGTAGCTCACGTGCTTAGATGGGACACATCAGGAATGGTGACTCTATTTGGAAGAACTTGGCTATCATACCCCAAATCTCCTCTAAAAGGGCTAACGTTTGAGGCCAGAGTTCCAACTAACATCCCCTAGAGAATTTACTGAAGTCTAATCTTTCTCCTAGCAGATAAGCTCAAGAATCCTGAGGTCGGCTAGCGTAGACTACTTGAAGTATGGACCTCAGACCAGAAGCTGCAGCTGGAAGCTTGTTAAAAGCAGGTTCCCAGCACCCCCACCCCCACCCTTGTGGAATCTGAATTGTGGCTGGGGGAGGGGAGCAAATCTGCTTCACAATTTTTTCAAAGCGACTCTTATGCATACCTAATTGTGAGATCTTAGGGAATGGCCCAGCAGCTGGCTAAGATGTCCACCCCTAATGGACTTTGTAAATGCAGGAAGGACCCAGCAGAAGGACAGGTAGGAGAGAGTGGATGCCTAGGATCCCGGAGTAACAAGAGAGCTTGGTGTTTGCCACCTGTGCTTTCAAGTGAGGCCATAAAACCAACAGGGATACATTAACTTTGATCTTTGGTGGAACACTGGACACTTCCTGCCACCCTTCTCATTTTTCCTGCGACAGTGCAAAGGAAAAATAGGTTCAAGGGGCAGAAAATTAAACAAACCCTCTCAAATAAGAGTGGGCTCTTACCAGCCTCCTCTGGGCTCCATCCTGACTTCACACTCCAGCTGCCCATTCCATGCTATTGCTTATGACCTACTAACAACCTCTCAAACACACACACCTGTATCTCCTCCACACTCATCTAGATCCTCTTTCCTGGGTGTGCTCACTCAAGCCCAGGACTCATCACCACTGTTTAGGGCCTGGCCCCCGACCCACTCTGCTATTCTGTCATGTATGGTCAAGCGCCATCCAAAAGTCAGAGATACCTCCATTTCAACTCAAATCAACACCGCAAGTTTTTCACTGGGTGACATAACCTGCCTCACTCCCTGGTTACATTCTACCTCTGTTTCTTCCAAAGATGTCAAACACAGATTTCTTCAGAGATAAATGGAGCCTCTCAGAGCTCAAATGTATCAATCATGATGTCTTTTTCAAAGAGCTCCTTTAGCTTCTGTTTCTGGAATTTTTTAGTTTCTACTGTTTGTTCAGGAAAAAAACTTTACTCATTTCTCCCTCCCCTATATCCGTTCATTGAGGCTGACCTTAGGTCTCCACCCCACAGTCCACACCACGGTAACCGCGGTGATCACAGTGATGATAATGGTAATGGCAGTTAAAACCTATAGAGAGCTTACTACCATCTGCTGGCATTGAACTAAGCATTTTACACATGTTACTTAATTTTCCCAACCACCCTGTGAGGAAAGTACTATTATTATTTCCATCCTACAGATGGGAAAACTGAGGCTGAGAAGGGTTAAAGAACTTGCTCAAGATTACAGGGATAATCAGTAGTAGAGCTAGGATTCTAACTCAAGTCTATCTTGTATTCTTTATGTTTCCTTCCCTTTGTAGGCATAAATTTTCACATGTGAAAGTGATTTTACCTCTGAAGCACCATCCACAAGAAATACATTCTTCTAAAGGCTCTCGCCTTCTTTCTGGCTCCTTCTTTAGTCAATCCCATTCCCCTCTTGACAACTTGGCATTCTTAGTTTCTCTTTCCCCGAGATTGCAGATCCCAGTTCTGTTATGTGTCCTAAAGCTTCCCCTGACCCAACTTTCCTGTCCCATTGTGGCCATGAGACCCACATCTGATGGGCCTTCTGGAGAAGAGAAGGTCATTGATTTGTCATTGATTTGTTCGCCTTCTTAGTATACAATTTGTGCAGCCAGAGCCAAATTTCAACCTTGGCCCTCATTGGAAGATTTCAATGGTCTCGGTGCCTAAGCTATCAAGCAGACCAATTAAAGCAGACTCTCGGAGGGTGGGGCCCAACAGCAATCCCTTATAAGTCTCCCCAGGTGATTCTAATGTGCAATGAAGATTATGAACACTGTCTCCCTGCTACAGTTCTAATGTTTTGTTGTGTTTTTTTTTCCAGGTAACTTATGACGACAAAAGCCTCCAGGACAGCCTTACCTCTGTATGCCTCCTGGGCCACCCTACGTTAGCAGAAGCTTAATAAAGGATCCTGCTGGAATCCAGAAACAATCCAGAAGGAATGTATTGTTTGGAGGATGGGTGAAATTTCTTTCTTTTTTTTTTTGCTTTCTCTGTAACTGTATGAACTATGGAACTCCTATGAGGAGACTTCTCTCAGCCTGGAAAGACCTGAGAAGGTCTGAGAGCATGTTATTCATGTATCAATGAGTTCTGGGATAAAAAGAGCAGGTTTGGTGCTCATTCTGAATATAGCAGTATCTTATGACCAAGTTGCTTAAAATTAAAGAACTTAGCTATTAGATCTCATACTTTTAAGTGGCAGGGGAGAGACCCAAGGTATGTGACTGTGGGGTTCCTGACTGGCTCAGTCTGTAGAGCATACGATTCTTGATTGTGAGTTCGAGTCTCACGTTGGATGCAAAGATTACTTCAAAAAAAAAATCTGTGGCTGTGCTTGGCAGTAGAGTTAAGTTGTCTTAGTTTTCTTTAGCCATTTCTAAAACAGAGTATAAAAAATTTGGTAGAGATCCTTAACAATCCGTAGGTAAAAATCTACTCACCACTCCCCTCCCCCACCATCTCTATTTTTTTGCTATCTTTTCTGAAGTGAATGCATGGTTAAAAAAAAATCCAAATGTTACTTTTTCTTGAAGACCTTATTTTAACCACTCTCAAACAGGGGTTATAAGTAGAAGCTTCTAGATTAGGGAAGAATCAGCTTCCTGAATAGGATGTCAAATCATGTGACACATTTCATCTCCTTTCCAGCATAAGAATTAAGCCCAGGTTTACCTCCAGCCAACCGCACCTCAGTGAGAGAGAGCAGAGAGGATTTTCCACAGGATTAAATGATATGAATAGCTTTCAGGTTTCCACTTGGGGCAGAGCCAGGGAGGGGGTGGGGGTGTTGCTACAGCAGCTGCTCCAAGGAGAGAATAAAGGATTTGCTGGAGCTTTGTGTGACTTGGTGTATCTGCTGAGGATTGATCTGAGAGCCTTTCTTAGCCTCCTTTGGAGGAAGGGGGAAGGACTTCTTTTCAAAGTCACATTATCTGGCAACAAAGCCTGACCCAGGAGGGTGGTGTTTTGGGGACTGCACACTTGCGGGAGAGAGAGGTGGGCTCAAAGCCTCCCTCAAGGAGGAGGCATGCAGGCCTCAGCAGATGGGTCTGGAAGCTGGGAGGAGCTGGGGGAGGTAAGCCCAGCTTCCCTCACTTTGCCAAAACATCTGAGCTCAGCCTTCTCCCCGATGGCTCATGCTCCCAGCAGCTACCTCCCTGAGATCCTAAAGTGAGCGCTGTCTATAATTTATATGTCTGGAGCCTAGAGGCACTGCAGGCATGCAGTTCAGAAAGATTACTCACCTATTGCAAGGCATGGCACAAAATGGTACAGCCCCTCTGGAAAACAATTTGGTTCTTATAAACATAACCTTACGGGGTGTCTGAGTGGCTCAGTTATCTGCTCAGGTCATGATCCCAGGGTCCTGGGATTGAGCCCCACATCAGGCTCCCTGCTCCGAGGGAAGTCTGCTTCTCCCTCTCCCACTCTCCCTGCTTGTGTTCCCTCTCTTGCTGTATCTCTCTCTGTCAAATAAATAAATATAATCTTTAAAACAAAGCAAAACAAAACAAAACACAGCAACAAAAAAAGAAACATAGCCTTACCAAATGACCCAGCAAACTCACTCCTAGGTATTTATCTAAGAGAAATGAAAGCTTATGTTCACACAGAAGCCTGAATGCAAATGGTTATAGCTCTCTTTACTCATAATCACCAAGAACTGAAGCAACCCAAAGATCTCTCACCTGGGAACGGATAAATACACTGTGGTACATCCCTCCAACGGAGTATCACTCAGCAATAACAAAGGACCAAACTGTTGATACACCGACAGCACGAACGAATCCCAAGTGCCTTTATTAACTGAAAGGAGCCAGACTCAAAAGGCTGAACACTGTATGGCTCTGTCTCTGTAACATTCTAGAAACAGCAAAGCTCGGGACACAGAAGGAGGAGCTGAGTACAAAGGGGCAGCCTGAAGGGGTGTGTGGGCCAATGGAACATTTGTATCTTGATGGTGGTGATTACATGACTCTGCATTTGTCACAGCTCACAGAAGTACGCAGCAAAAGGAGTGAATTTCACCATAGCTAAGTCAAGAGAATAAATCAGCCACAGTTATGTCACAAGAGGTGTGAAGAGAGGATTTGAAACTCCCAGCCCTTGCAGCAGCTTTCACTGTAGTTCACACTCCCTTTTCCTGTTGGTGGTAACCAGGATGGCAGAGTGGATTCCCATCATAGGCTTCTGCAGTTGGGGAACAGCTGACCTGATGCCCCAGTTTCTTCCCAGAGATCGTGTTAGGGCACAAGCAGTGGGTTTTCTTACTCTGCACCCAGTTCCTTCCCCTCAGCTAAATACATTCTCAAGAAGAATGTATGGCCTTGGCATTCCTCCTCAAGTTCATTCTTTTTAACACAGATTCCCCTTTTGATCCCTCTTCAAATTCTGCATTGACAAAATAAAAGGCAAATTATATTGTGTGCACCGCAAGATTAAAGGACCATTCAGGACCTCCCTTTCCTGCCGAGGGACATCCCAGACTCTGCACCGATGCCAGTGGGGTTCAGAGCCTCACTCCTCCAATTGTGTTAAGGGACCATCAGCCTTGGCATTGCCCAGGAACTTATGAGAAATGCAGACTCTCAGGCCTGCCTTGGAATAAGGATCTAGCCTTTTAACAAGACACTCAGGGATTCACATACACGTTAATGTCCTTGTAGTCATGCCTTTGATTCAAGTGTCCATCCTAATGACAACATTTAGATCCCCACTAGCTGTTCTGGAAAGAATGGGGCCGTTGGTCTCAGCCCACCCTGACTCTTAGCTCTACTGCTTTCTCTCTGTGTCCTCCATTTGGGTGAGTAGTTATAAAAGTAAACAACCTTTTTGAACCTCAATTTTCTCATCTGTAAAATGGAGATATTAATGTCAACTTTATAGTGTTGCTGTGAGGTTTAAATTATGTAATACACAAAGGCAAGAACACTGTTGAGGATACAGCATAGGTTTATGTATCTCGGTTGCCCCACTCTAGTTCTCAACCTCCTTGGCCAACTTAGTTATGGTTGAAGAAATTAAATGGGCTGGGGAAGCTGGATAGACAGGGGAGGGCCACATGACTTTGGTAATTGTTTACTGTTAGGCTATGGTAGTCCGTGATTAACAGTTTGGTTCCTGAACAGCATCACCTGGAAACTTGTTAGAAATACAAATTCTAGGGGTGTCTGGGTGGCACAGGCAGTTAAGCATCATCTGCCTATTGGTTTCAGCTCAGGTCATGATCTCAGGGTCCTGGGATGGAGCCCCACATCGGGCTCCATGCTCAGTGTGGAATCTGCTTAAGAGTCTTTCTCTCCCTCTGCCCCTCCTGCTCTGCTGTGTGTCTCTCTCTCAAATGAATAAATAAAATTAAAAAAAAGAAAAAAGAAACACATATGCTAGGGCCCTACACCAGATTTATAAAACAGAAACTCCATGGCAGACCCTAGAAATCTGTGATTTAACAAGCCATCCAGGTGAATATGATACGTGCTAGTGAGACCTCTTTAGGTAACGCCAAACCCCTGCAATTTCAGCCTTCGACACGCTGGTGTACAAAAATCGATATTTAAAGAGGTTTGCTTGAAAGCCAACCCATTCCTGCAGCTTCTAGGGTACTGGTTTTCACATTCAGTATTGAAACATATTGGTGTGTGGAGATAGGTCTGGTTTGGTTGTGATGTGTATTTTCAGCAATTTGCAACTAATTCATTCAACAAATTCATTCAGCAACTAGTTCTCATGCTTCTGCTATGTGCCAGGCATTGCTCCAAGCTCTACTAATAGAATAAAAGCTTAAGTGATGCAATCACAACCAGTAATTGGTTAATCAAAAATGTCGTTTAAATACAGAGTCATAAAACATGACACACACGGATCCCAGAAATGGCTATTTATTTGCCCGGCTTCTGGTCTAAGACAAGCTTTTTAAGTGGCCAGTCTTGCCTCCTATTTCATCCATAGCACCTCACTTATAATGTTCAGTTGGGGGTTCTTTAAACTGGAATGAAAGTTAAAAGACACTTGAGAAGCAAGTTGTCTTTCTCACATTCATTCAACAAGAATATATTTTTAACTACTCACATTTATTCTCATCAAGTCATATGCAACTTAGTTTGCAAAGAAGTGATATCTTTTTTTTAAGCATTCTTGTTCCACCAGTTTATGGAAAAGCGAATTAAGCGATGTATTCCAGTAACAAGTACGACTGGCATATACTGGTTTGGGAACCATCCCAAATGACTAGTAGAGAATGTAACATCCCACCCCTCTCTGGGACAAGAATTATTAGTCCATTAGCTGCAAAAGTTCTCCATGCTGTGGGTAGCAGTCAGTAGGGAAGAAGGGAAGGAAGACATCCAGTGATTACATTGAAGTACCTTACGGTTACAAAAGTATCTGTCATGATCGTCTTATGGGAGGCTGCAAATAACTTATTTTTTTTTTTGCAAATAACTTATTTTTTAAGAGAATTTGAAAAGAGCCAGGATTCCTCTAATAAAGCCAATTTAACTCACCTGTGTGCTTCCTTGCTCAAGCAGAGGCTGTTAAGATTGGTAACCCCAGGCTGTGCTTAGCCAGTGGTAATCATCCCCTATTTCAGGCTTGCATGCCATTTTTGTGTTTCTCTTTTCTTTAACATTTCACTCATGCTCACTCAGGCCCTGTCAGTTATCTATGGCCACAATAGTGCTGCATTAAAAACCAGCCCCAGACCTACAGGCTTAAAAGACCAGTTGTTGTTTCTCACGAGTCTATGAACTGGCTGGGAAGTTCTGTTGAAATGGGCCGAGTAGGCTGATCTCATCTGGGCTTCTTGGTGTGTGTGCCGTCGATGGATGGATGCTGACTGGGTAAGGAAGACCTCTGCTGGGATCACTCAGTCCTCCTTTGTACACTCTCTAGTTCTCCAGAAGCTTAGCCCAGCTTGTCCCATGGCAATAGCAGAGTCTTGAAGCTAAAGAGAGTGTGGAAATGGGCAAGATTTCTGGAGGCCAAGGTTCTCAGCCAGCCCACCCACACCTGTGTTGCATTCTCTAAGCCAAAGCCACTTAGGAGGCCAACACACATTCTGGGGGTGTGACAATAGGCCACACCTCCTGGTGGGAGCCATAGAAATGACATCCCAAAGGGGCCTGTGGCTCTGGGGTTGGGGGGTAAAGAGTTGGGGTGATTTTTGCAATTAATCAATCAGAGATGCATCTGTAATTATAAGAGCAGGTAAGGATAGATGAAGAAAGTTTGAGAAGGAAACTTAAATTCCCTGAAGCTAAGCTTATAAGCTTATTACTATTACCTGTGGAGTGGAGGTCTGGGAGAAGTCAAGGCATTTAAAAAGCAAAATGTAGTACTTTGTGATATCAGATTAGCCATATTACCATTCTTGTAAAATTTACATTTTTGAGAAAGCTAAATGGCTTCTTTCACTGCTTCGGTGCTCAAAAAGACTCTTTATAAGTACCCTACCTCATGGAGAGGGGAAAAGGGGCTTCTATCCCAGTTTTACTTCCCAGAGAAAGTATACTGAGTTTCATCAAAATCTACACATCTACATAAGAGGAAAATTTACATAATTGGGGGAAAAAAACCCACTGTGTTATTGAGCTGAATAATCACAACCATATAAACTGGAAAGATTAGTTACCTCAGAAAAGCTGTGCTGGAAGGGCGCATATTGGGTTGGTCTTTGGACCGGGCGATTTGTGAACGTTTTTTGAATATGAACAATTAAAGTGTTAGGAATTCATCCCTAATCATTTCTTACATATGAGATTTTATTCAGTGACTCAATAAATAGTTGCTAAGCAGTTATTTCAAAAAAAAAAGCCATGGTACTAGATAGTTGGGGTCATGTTTGGGTTAAGATAAACTTTCAGAAACACTATTCCTCCCTTACCCCTGTCCCCACCCCACCCCCTTCCCCTGAGCAGTGCATTGGTGTCAGGCCCTCAATTTCCAGCCCATATCATACATCATCCTCAGAAAACTGTTGTATTTCTCAGCGTTCCACATATGTAAGACCCCAGGACTCCAAAGAGCTATAACAATACACCCACACATATGTGGATATTTTTCATATCAAAATGCCAGGAAAAGCTTTGCTTTACCTGAGGGACTAGCTTGTGAGCTCTGTGTGGGTAAAGTTAATCTTATAGCTGACTATTTTCTTGGTCTGCTTGGCTGTGAGCAAGATCAGCATCCAATTCCCAACTCAGTTCAAGGAGTTATGCTCAACCTGCTTGTCTCCCTTTATTACTTTTGCTCTCTGATCTTGAACTTCTTTTAGCTTTATTTTTCTAGGTCCTGATATTTATTTACATACACATTTTATCTGAAAGTCTCCTGAATTTTTTAAGAATATGCCAGTAGAGTGTTGCCTGGGTGGCTCAGTTGGTTAAGCGTCTGCCTTTGGCTCAGGTTGTGATCCTGGGGTCTTGGGATCGAGCCCAGTGTTGGGCTCCCTGATCAGCGGGGAGCCTGCTTCTCCCTCTCCCTGCCCCCCTCCCCCCGCTCGTGCTCACTCTCTCTCTCTCTCTCAAATAAATAAATAGAATCTTAAAAAAAAAGAGAATATGACAGTATATAAACATATTACTTGGATAAATAACAGGGATTCCCATTAGGACACTGAGCCCCTGATGGGACAATTGATACGTAGATTTGACTAACCAACACTTCTCCCCAACGATACGGTATTGCAACTATTCCTGGAAAGAACATTTGATAGCTTCTGCCTAAGCATAGACTGTTTCTGTGTTAGGTGTAGGTTAGACCTTACTGTGCATACGAATTGCCTGGGGACCTCGTGAAATTGCAGATTCTGATTCAGAAGTTCTGGGGTAAGCTGAGAGTCCAAATTTCTATCAAGCTCCCTGGTGATGTCAATGCTGCTGGTCCTCAGACCTTATTCAGAATAACAAGAGACAGAGGATAATAATGAGTCAGGGTTGTGACGATCATCTCTGTGACATTTAGACTTGACTTATTTGCTGCCGCCATTTGGTAAACGTGTGTGATGGATCCTTAAGATGTCAGTTCAGAAAGCAGATGAATCCATGTTGTTCTTACCCCTGTACACCAGGCTCTACTAATCCTCAATCAATGGCATCAACAACACATTGGTCAAAACTGGCTCCTAAATTCTCTCTGCGGGTATGGACCTGAATTGCCATCTTATGGGTTAATCCTGCCATGGCCTCCTAGAGATGAGGTTCCCAGGGTATCACCTGGTTCAGGCTCGCATCCAGGATAGGGAATCTCCTTGTCTCCTGCCACAGTCCAGTGGTCCCAGCAAGCTCTGTCTGATTACCTTCACTGGCAGGCACTCATTAAGCCCTAAGGCAGCCTGTGACATTAAGGAATAGCTCTTATGAAAACAAAGCTTGTCTATCTGCTGAGTCAAAATCAACTTTCTGGTAACCTCCACCCACTGAGCTTTGTCTGCTGTTTGCAGCATTTCAAGTCTGCTCTTACTCAAGTCAGGCTTTCCAGTACTGCAGAGAGGTGCGATCCCTCCTTCCCACTCTCCTCCCATTAGATGCTCCCAAGTCCTCCAATTGCTGGGCTGAAAGGTCTAAAAATGCAGACCTTCTTCTGAGCATGGCCCAGTTGTCCAGTTGACTCTTAAAAATGATGCTCAGCATATGTCCAAAATAATTGAAAGCAGCATCTTGAAGAGATATTTGTACATCCATGTTCATAGCAACATTAGTCACAATAGTCAAAAGATGGAAACAACCCAAGTGTCCACCAGCGGGTGAGGGAATAATCAAAAGGTGGTGTATACATACAATGGAATATTATCTAGTCTTACAAAGGAAGGAGATTCTGACACAGGCTATGACATGGAAGAACATTGAGGACAGTATGCTAAATGAAATGACAGTCACAAAAAGACAAATGCTGGGGTGTGTGGGCTTCTCAGTTGGTTAAGTGTCGGACTCTTGATTTCGCCTCAGGTCATGATCTCAGGGTCTTGGAATCGAGCCCCATGTTGGGCTCCAAGCTCAGCAAAGAGTCTGCTTGAGATTCTCTCTCTCCCTCTCCCTCTGGCCCTCCCCTACCTGGTACATTCTCTCTCCCTGACCCAAATAAATAAATCTTAAAAGAAAAAAAAAAAAGACAAATGCTGTATAATTCTACTTATATGAGGTAGCCAGAGTAGTCAAATTCATAGAAAGCAGGATGGAGATTGCCAGAGACTGGGGAGGGGAGGAATAGGGAGTTGTTTCATGAGTACAGAATTTCACTTTGGGAAGTTGAAAAAGGTCTGGAGGTTGGTTTCATGACAACACGAATGAACTTACTATTGAAATTTACACTTAAAAATGGTTAAGATGGCAAATTTTATGTTATGTCTATTTACCACAATTTAAAAAACAGTGGTGCCCAGAGCTGGTCAAAACACTTTAGTTGTGTTAAGGCTAGTGTGGAATATTCTAGAACTATGGTTTTCCTTGATTGCTGACCTACATTTCTAGTAATGCCGCTTCAGAATGGGGCCCTAATATTTTTTTTAACAATTTGACTATTTTTAGTAAATGTATACAGTTGTGCACCTATGACCACAATCCAGTTTTAGAACACTCTTTCACCCCATAAATTTCCCCGGTGCCCACTTGCTGTTTTTTGGGGCCCTAGTATTTTTAGCAGGCCCATTGCACCATTAAGACATATTACACATGTGGTCTATTTTTTTTTTAAGATCTTATTTATTTATTTGACAGAGAGAGAGAGAGACAGTGAGAGAGGGAACACAAGCAGGGGGAGTGGGAGAGGGAGAAGCAGGCTTCCTGCTGAGCAAGGAGCCTGATGCGGGGCTCGATCCCAGGACTCTGGGATCATGACCTAAGCCGAAGGCAGACACTTAACGACTGAGCCGTCCAGACGTCCCACATATATGGCCTATTAAACCCCTCTGTTCCTCTTCACATGAATTCCTACCGAACTATCCTAAGATAATGTAATTGACTTCTCTAGTTGTTACCTGCCTTCAAAAAAAATATTGCCACTTCCACAGATGCCATAGCCAACTTCTGGAAACGAAACTTCCTCCTTGACAGTCATTTTAAGTTTTCTATGCCTTTCATTTCTAAAAGAAAAAGAAAGTCTGACATGTTCTGAAATCATTTTTAAATGATGCTTATCAAAATCCGTGTACGTTATGACTGATATCTATCTAGAAGTTTGTAGGTAGTACCTGTGCCAATATTTCTGTGCTCAAGCGAATGTTTCTTTAGCCATTCTTGAGCACTCTTGGCATAAAGACAATAACAAAAACAATGATTTACATTGCCCACAAAAAACTAAAGTACTGCAAACATCCACTTCTCATGTCCTTCATGACTTCTAATTTAGAGAAAGCCATCAGTAAAGGCACACTGGCTTGAGAACGAAAGTGTCAAACACAGACCATAGTCTTGTAATTTATTGAGAACCATTAACCCAAACATGAAATATTGTGAGTGGAAAGCCCACGTCTTTCGTGCCATCGGCAGGTATAATCGCCTTTCTTTGACCCTCACACGTATGTATGTTTTGAAAGTTTCTCAGATAACTGAATATATTTAGCTCTCCTTTTCCCAAGTTCCAACAACTACTTTAATTCTTAAAAATTTGTGTAGATCTGGAGGCAGATTTGGGTTTGCGCCTATTTGCAAAAGCTGAATGCAAGCAAGATGAAAAGGTGCTCACAGAGTGAGTTGTATTGTGGTTAGTTTCCACGTGCTACCTGCTTCTGAGAGTATAATTTCCAGAGCCTTTTAGGAGATGAAAAGCTTTGTAAGAGCTCAGTCACACTCTGCAATTACAGAAAATTGTTAGTTGCATTTAGATCAGTCAACTGTACAAATGGACCAATTTGGTGTTGTTTTTTTCTTTTTTTCTTTAAATCCTACCCCAGAATGTCTATGGTTCATGTTGTTCAGGTGTCATTCACAGAACAGAAAACTCATTACGTCATCACCACAAAAAGGACGGTGAATGAATCACTTATAATTGTTTTGAGAAGGCCAATTTAACAGCAATTTACACCTAAGATTTTTTTTTATTTTCTAAAAGGTTCTCAGGTATAAGAGAACGGTACATTTTACAAGTAGAACTTTTTTTCCCCAGTAAACTATGAAAGTATAAAACTATGAGAGGTCATACAATATCTTTGGTTTTAATTCAGGGATTAAAATGGGGAAATCGGTCCCATGGTTCCTGGATTTTGCATCTTGGGTTTTTCGTGACTTTCGACCATTGGCTTGTTAAAGGGGCAGTGGACACGGACCTCGGTCCTGAGAGCTTTCCACATAATGTCTGTGAGACGGAACCGGGGCAGGACAGGCAAAGTTATAAATACCTGAGCTCAAGGCCAAACCAAAACAATGTTTTAAACAAAAGCTCACACAAAATTACTGTTAATAATGCAAGAAATTCATAGTTCTGGTTTCCAAAGAAAATTAATTCAGTTCTCTTGTGGATGTGAAATGAAGCTTTGAAAAAAGAGGGCTGGATCTCCTCAGTTTATGCTTAAATGGATAAACTTGTGGCCTGGTTATGGTTTCTGTGGGAGCTATCTTTATCCTGAAATTTTTAATGTCTTATTTGCTGACCATAGGCTTTTCTCAGAACTGCCTGTGATATGGAAGATGGCGAAATCATCCAGGAAGGGGGTTGTCTGCTCAGACACCGTGGTTGCTCGGAGAGCTGGCTGGGCGGAGTTTGCAGGGGCTGGCCTTCTCTGAGGGGGTACTTTGGTAGAAGGAAGGAAGAGCTAATGGGACACATAAGGATCTTTGGTTCTGGTGGAAAGGAACAGAAAGATGTTACCATCTGCTCTTCTATGGAACAGGGCTCATGAACTTGCCTTAATTCCTCTGCAAGGTACAAACAAGAAAAAGGAAGATATTACAAGATTTTTTTTTACGGGTTCCTTTACATATTTGCACCGCCTTGTCCTACTTATTGGAAAGAAGAAAGGTATTAGGAAGACAAGGAATGGGGGAAATAAGGACCTCCCTTTTGTTCACTGCCACAATCTATGCTATCATCAGGCCTTACGGGCATGCCCTCCTCTCTGGAATCTCTAGGTCCGCTGTTTTGGTGTCATCCACTGTACTGTTGGCACCGTATGCAATACCTGGCATATTCAGGTAACTGTTTTCCTCAACATTTTAGACAGAAAAATTTCAGGCAGAGACATTTGAAAGAATTTTATGTGAACACCGGATGTGCCCATCTAGATCCTATCTTTAACCCTTCACTATCTTGCTTCAGTGTATATTCAACCAGCCAACCATCCTCTCTCCATCCATAATCTCGTTTTTAAATGCATTTCCAAGCTGCAAATATCATTTCGCTTCCCTCTATATACTTCAGCACCCATAGAATTAACTCAAGTTGACTATGACAATTTTGTCTCTTTTGAACACGAGATGCACCAATCCTAAGTGCACTAATGAATTTTGATAAATACATACACCTGTGTAACCCAAACCCTTATCATGATACAGAACATTATCCCTCCCATGGAAGAAGCCTCAAGACGATCCCAGTTCATCTCCATCCTTCCATTGACATTTTCTTTTACCTCAAATTAGTTTTGCCTGTCCTAGAACTTCATACAAACAGTGTCATACAGTATGTAGTCTTCTGTGTCGGGCTTCTTTCCCTTAGTAGGATGTTTTTGAGATCATCCATGTTTCTAAGTGTAACGTAGTTCTCAATAAATATTGATTTGCTGATTTTTATCACAGTGCTAAGGGATTTAAGTGGACCAAATGTATTTACATACAGTTATTATAGCTTGAATGACTCTTATTAAGACTTTGGTGGTGGGGGGTGTCCAGGACGGTTTGTGGATGACTCAGAAGTAAAATAAGGCATCTTTTTAAAATTAAAGAAAGTGGGGTGCCTTGGGGGCCTCATTTGGTCGAGCATTTGCCTCTTGATTATGGCTCAGGTCATGATCTCAGAGTCCTGAGATCGAGCCCCATGTGGGGCTCTGTGCTCAGTGGGGAGTCTGCTTGAGATTCTCTCTCCTTTTCCCTCTGCCCCTCCCCCACTCTTTCTCTAAAACAAATACATCTTTAAAATTAAAGATACCGAAGGATGGTTATGATTGGAGCACCGGAGACGGGCCAGATAGGAACTGACCACAAACCTCTCCCCTTCTTACAGGTGTAGGTGTAATGGCTAAACGTGGCACTTTCCACAGGAATGTTTTTTTCTGGAATGTTCACTTGCTGTATCCAAAGGCAGGATGTGACTTGGCCAAGGGGAATCTGCCTGCTTGAGTTCTTTCCACAGTAGTTCCCCCTTTTCCAGAGAGCGAGGCTGAGAGCCGGCTGCAAGGAAGTAGAGGGCAGATCTTCTACTTGGTGTCTGTTGCGGTAAACGTGACTGGCTTTTTGGGGGAGTACCAATTAGCTGGAAGAGTCCCAACTGAAAATTTTCAAAAGAATCCCCTCTAGCCCACAACTGTCTTCTCTAAAAGTGGGTTCCCAAGCTCAGGAAGGGTGAGGGACACTGTGCTCTTTGGCATGTGTATTTTGTGTTTATTAGTGATTTCACATACCTGTCAGGGTTCATCAGAGAGTTTCAACCTCCAGAAATCTACATTCTCTTTCTTAATAAGAGAAAAAAAGAGTCAAGGGGGCTAAACTCAACTGTGGCCTGAAGCTGACCCCAGTTTACACGCAGTCCAGATTACTACCTGGAGGCACCTGAAGTCTCAGGTGGGCCTTTCAGATTAACCCAGGGGGCTGGATCTAAACTCTTCAAACTGAAGGCCTCAGCCTCCTTCCTGAATAGTGTGGGGGGGGACCAGTCTCGGAGCACAGAATTAAAACAGGTTCAGACATGGGGAATTCCAAGGAGTGTGCAATTTAAGACCTCATCAGCCTTCACGAATTGTATTTTTCGCCCCAGCACAAGCATTTTGCTTTTAAACCATTACTTAGCACCCCAGTGGACATTTGGGAGGAAAAGGGAGGAGGAGGCAGATAGGAGATAGAAGAGATTGGTTTGGAAACTTTGGTGAGAAATGATCTAGATGCAATTACAGTTGACAGCTGGATGCCTTGCATTTCCGATAACTGCAAAATGTTCAGGTTTGTACTGTCTATGCCAGCTGCAAACATGTTCTGCTCTTGGATTACGTCCCTTCCAAAATACGGATTATCTCACCGATGATCATCAGGATGGGATACATTACCACTAAGAAGTTACCTTTCTTAGGAGTATTTCCTGGGCTGTTAAAATGCCAAGATTGATAAACCACCCTTGGTGGCTTTGAGCAAATATAAAGAGGTCAGCTGGCTGCCTTATTCTCCAGCGTGATGAGATCTGGCACCGGAAATACTGTCCACTAAATGCAGTAAATAACCACCATTTAGCCAACCTTTTATGCGTTCATAAGTCAGTATATTGGAAACTATTTTCCCTTGACCCATTGCAGCCCATCACGCCCCACAGTCCCAGGGGGCTCAAGCCACGATCCTGTCCCTGCATAGTCACGCTTTTCTTCAGAACGTGCCCAATATAAGGCCCAAAACTTTGTCTACCCTTCAATAGAAATCAAGAGGTCCCCTCAAACGCAGCAGCAGGTCTGCTGTGAGAGAGGGCTGGCAGAGGCTTTGGCCAGCCCTCAGGTTTCCTTTGACCTTGGTTATGACCAGGAGTGTCGCTGCTAATTGCGAAGCTCGCCTCAAGGTGGAAAATAGCATCGGTTTCCACTGCCACCCCAGAAAGCCAAGCTCTGCTGCAGGGCGATGGCGGTGAGACGGTCCCTTCCAGGCTCGTCTCTTGCCACCCAGAGAGCTGCTCGGAGGCCGCCTACAGGTGCAACTCCGGCACTGCGGCCTGGGCAGTGGGACCAGGACCGTGGGAGCCCAAGCCCATCATCATCTCGCGCAGCCCCTCCCCAAACCTGAGCCAACCCCAGGGTGTCCGCTGCCCTCCCCCGCTTGGTCTCCCCTAGCCTCGACCCTGGCACTGTTTGGAAAAGAAGCTGGGTGGCTTCCGAGACTTCGCAGACTCAGATCGGGGAGGGGGTGGGGAGCCGCCGAGGCTTCCCCTCGAATCTGCGGCAAGCCTGGCTCCGGGAAAGTTTTTCAAAAGTTCCCAGCAGCGCCTGCCCAGGTTGCCTCCGCGGGGCGAGCAGACGGCGGCAAGCACGCCAGCCTCGCCGCCGCCGCCGCCGCCGCCGCCGCCGCCTCTGCCGCTACTGCTGCCAGCAGCGCGCTCTGGGCTCGCTCGCTCGCGGGAAGCGGGCCGGGCTCCCGGCGGGCAGGCCCTCCTCCTGGGGCGAAAGCCGCAGCTGACGCAGGCGGCTCGGAAGGCGGAAGCTGCCCCGCTCCGACCGCTCAGGCAGCGCCGCGGCGCCTACACCTGGGGCCCCGACGGGCGGGCACAGGCACCTGGCCCGAGGCGTTCGAGGGGGTTCCCGGGCAGCTACGGGGCGCCCTGCGCCCCTGAGCAACGGACCCTAGCAAGTTATTCGGCGCCCCCTGCGCCCTCCCCCCCGCCCTCCTGGCCCAAAGCTCCCGAGGGCGGGAGTCCGCGGCCCTGGGACGTCTACACGGTCCCACGAGCCCCCGAGCCCCCAGCCCCTTCCAAGTTCCTCCCCCTACTTCCCCCTCCCCATCAACCAGAGGGAAGGGGAGTGTGTCATCGCTCGACACGCCCCCTCATGAATATTAATAAGCGC
>LNAC01001375.1:111728-121808 GCA_002007465.1 Ailurus styani | reverse complement strand
TCGGGCGCCCGGTTCCCCGGCTGGGTCCTGCGCCCGAGAGGCTGCACCTGAGCTGGGGAAGTCCCGGACCTCCGAAGCACCCCCCCACCCCGGCGGGGCAGGGGGGCTGCGTTCTCTCCGCTCTTCTCCCCGGGGGCAGTCGTTGGATTTCTCCTGTACTCGTGCATTTTATGCCCGGGAAATCACGTTGGGTCTTTGCACTCACTTTTGCAAAATTATTTTCACTTGCGCTGAGGGCTCGTCGGGGCGGGCGGGGAGGGAGTCGCTACTTCCACCCTCGAAGAAAACAACTTTCCCCTGCGCTGACCTACCTCCCTCCCTCCCTCGCCGGCAGGTGTGCGGGGCCTCCGGCCAGTTCGAGTTGGAGATCCTATCTATGCAGAACGTGAACGGGGAGCTGCAGAACGGGAACTGCTGCGGCGGCGTCCGGAACCCGGGGGACCGCAAGTGCTCCCACGACGAGTGTGACACGTACTTCAAAGTGTGCCTCAAGGAGTACCAGTCCCGCGTCACGGCCGGGGGGCCCTGCAGCTTCGGCTCGGGCTCCACTCCTGTCATCGGGGGCAACACCTTCAATCTCAAGGCCAGTCGTGGCAACGAACGCAACCGCATCGTACTGCCTTTCAGTTTCGCCTGGCCGGTGAGTGAGCGACGCGGGGAGGGAGGCCCGCCGAGGTCCGCACCCGCGCCTGCCAAGTCCCGCTCTCTTTTGCGGGAGGGATTTAAAGGGCCTTGGCTCGAAACTCCGCGCTAACTGGAAAAGTCTTGCGGGGCGGGGTGTTAAGCAGCCGAGAGTCTACAGTTAGATCTCAGCAGGCCCGTCTTCGAGGCTTTTTTGCTAAGCGCACAAAAGTGGGGAGTCCACTTGGGTTTGTGGGAGCAGACCTCCCGCGAAGGCCGGTTTAAACTTGGAACTTGAAGGCCCTGGAGTGACCACCCCACCCCCCACCCTACCCGAGTTGGGAGTCGTAATAGACGATCTTCGCTTAACCAATTAAACCTGATGCGCCGTGGAAGGCGACGCGGCGCAGTTCTGGCCTTCGAACGCCGTCCAAATCGGCACCCTCCCCTTTCTCGTGAGCGGCCTGGAGGGCGGGTGTGTCCTTCCTGGAGGGTGTGGGGGAGCCTGTTTCCCGCTGCTTCCCGGGAGACTGTGGGGCGTGCGGGGACGCGCTCCGGGCTGGATGTAAAGGCGCGGGGGCGGCCACCGCCTGAGGCGTCGGCGGGGGGGGGGCTCTCTAGGCCTTGGCTGGAGCTGGGAGCCCGAGCGCCTCCGCCCCCTGCCGGCCCCTTCCTGCCCTCGCCCCCGCGCGGTGTAGCCCTTGTGGCTTCACTTCCAGCGGTTCCCGGGCTCTGGAACCAGCTGTGTTTGCAAACTTCCCCGGGAAGGGCGGGGGTGCGCCCTCGTCCGGCGGGCGCCCGGCCCCCGCTAGCCTCCGGGGGCGTGTCAAGGCCTGGAAGGGGCGGCCCGCTAGAGGCGACTGCTGAGCGTGCAAGTGCGTGGACCCCTGCCCTGGGTGCCGCTCGAGGCCGGGGGCCGGGCTGACCGACCCTGCAACGAGGCCCTTGCAACATCCCAAACTGGGTAGAAGGAAGATGAGTGTGATTGCAGAAGGGGAGGAAAGGGGAAAATGCTGGTGCCCTCTGCTCTGCTCCTGCTGTCCAGGAGGCGTGGCTCGTCGCCAGGACTGGGGCTTGGCGCAGCCCGGGCTGCAAGGGTGGGCGGTGAGGGGGGGAGGGGGAAGCACGGTGCCCCGGGGTATACTCTTCGCCACGTGCTCTGATGGGGTGCACTCTGCTGCCTCCTATCCGCGAGCTGGGGCTGTGATTCGAATCGCCGGGAGGGGAGGAAGGGGGAGAATGCCTTGGTGCGCGTGTGTGTGCGTGTGTGTGTGTATGTGTGTGTATGTATGTGTGTATCTTGGAGTGGCTCTCAAGGCCCACATTTACTGGAGCTGGAGTTGTAAGGTCCCCTCTGCCATGGGTGAGATAAGACAGTTATCGGAAACATGCCATTGAAAGGGACTTAGAAAAACCTGTGGTATGTAGAGTTCTCTGAGAATGGAGGGCTGCGTCTGTTGTGGGATTTCAATTTTACAAAGAGTGTTTATCTTGTTTGTTAATCCCCTACTAGGGAAAACTTTCAGGAGTCTGGCCACTTTTTAATCTGTGCCCAAGTTAACTGTGAATACTGACCGCCCTTGAACTTGTGTTTGAAGTTTAGGGGGGAAGGGGCCTGCAGGTGGTTCCACCCTCCTGAGGATCCGTCCTCCGAAGCCCCTTGCTTTTCACAAGACCATAAAAGGAATCTTATTAGTGATGTGGAAAAGCTGCAGGCCTGGCTGAGGTTCACTCTGGAGAGTAGGGTCAGAGGACTGCTTGGATGAGAACAGGGAGCCTTGCTCCTAGACTGGCTTTGGAAAAGTGACCTAGAAGGTGTGTCTGTCCCCATTTGACACTTGGCAGAGTCCTAGATGGGGAATGAGCAGAAGTGTGTGGGGCAGGGAGACGATTGATTTGCTGGGGCTCTTCTGTGGTTTCAGGGCCCACGGGTCACCAACCATGAAATAGACTCGCGGCTTTTCTAGAATAGGGAGACCGCTGGGGCTACACTGAGTGTGGTTCTTTTGAAGTTGGGCCAAATGCATGTATCACTCATAAATGAGTCTCCACCCTGCCCCCCTAAAAGGCCTGCTGTGAAACATAAGCCTCACTTCCCAAGAGAAAGTGGCATTTAGGTGTATTGTTTTAGTTATTTTCCCGAGTGTGGTTAGAGAAACACCACGTCTGTAACTTTCAAGAATGATTCCAGGGTGAGTGTTAACCGAAGTGAAAGCACTTAGGTATTGAAGTACATAGAGCAGTTTCATTCAGTTTGGCAATTAAATATTAATAAGCATGTCTATTTAAAACTGATTTTCTTGAATAATAACTGAATTTGGTACAGAATTCAAGATGGAAAGATGATATGGGTGCTTTGTTTTGTTTTTTAAATCCAGCCACCTTGGACTCCCAGCCACTTGCACCCCTGACCCTTGGGCAGTCACAATTACTGATTGCCTGGGTCCCCCCCCAATGTGCTGACCATGGAAGAGCTGTGGTCCAGGGTGCACAGTGGAAGGTCAGTTTAAAAGGTGGTGTAACTCATGTCTTTTGTTGGGAATTATGACCGACCGCAACCAAACAACTGTTCAAGTTCTAGAGAGGAAGAAGAGGAAATGAGCGGTCACGTTTGAAATCTAGTCCACATTCCAGTGTCCACGTGGGGAGTTCTGTGGAGGTGGGTCTGCCTATTGGATAGTATCTGATTATGTTCCACTGGATGTCTGCTGCTCCAGCTCCAGGCTTGTGATTCTCACTGGTGGCTTCTAATCCCTATACCGGGGCTGTGCCCACAGGGTCTTGACTTGAAGCAACTGGTCTGATTTATGACCCTCCAATCAGGGGGACCCAGTGATAAGAACATACATTATGGAAGGTAATTGAGCTTAACGGGAAGTGATTTGGGAATAACCATTTATAAGTCTTTGAAATGGTTAAGTTGCACCTCCCCAAATTAGTGCTAAATCCCGGTAGTACCTGCTTATTAAAAATCCATTAGTGCACTTACCAGTACCCAGCCCCCGAAGCTTTTTAGGAACTCCAGAACTCCAGTTCCCTGAATTGATGCACTGCAGGCCCTGCAGTGAAGTGAATCTAGAGAAACTTGGGGAGAAGCAGTTGGCGTATCTAGTCTCTTCTTGGCCTCCTATTTAAATGCCATTGATGGTGATAAAAGGCTGCTAAGAACAACTGAATTGTTCAGAAAAATCCAATGAAGTGTGTTTCTCGCATACCAGAGGGATGCCAACTTTGGCCCCGGTCACGCTTAAGGCCTGAATGAACAACTGCCAGGGGTTTGGGTAAATCAGATGCCCCCACAAGGTTCATCACAGAATATAATTGACATGTCCTTGTCTTCATGCTCTCTGCTGGTTTCTGGGTTCCTGCACCTCTGTAGGTGTGGTGCGGACACATGGAGGGTGGAGGGATGGGGTTCTCATTTGAACTGGCTCCTTTCTGCAGCCAGTATCTGCAACCCATGCAGACAAACGGCACCCAAGATTGTAAGTGCTCAGAGCAAGGGATTTTTCCTCATGTGGAGAAAACCTCTTTGGCTCTCAGACACCTGTGTCAAATTAAAGTGATGAAATGACATGTCTGTATTGCAAAACCAGGCTTGGGGGTGTGTGGCGTGGGTTGGGGGGGAGGAGGGGACCTGCGCTCACTTTGTGCTAAGTGTCTGCAGAATGGCTGTTCCCCAGATGAAATCCCCATTCAAGGTACTTGGTTTCTAATTCTTTTTTTCTCTTCCAGGTGTAAACTGCTCTGTTTTCTTCCTCCTTATTGTCTTGTTTCTTAGCAACTTTTTCAAACCTTCGGTACTTCTGACTTTGCAACCCACCAACTCCACACCCATAATTCTACAGGGACTTCACATATGTGTAGAGAACAGCGAAGCTTTTGGCATCAAGTCATCTGGGGTGAGAAGGAGTGCCAGCATCCTCTTACAGGCTTGTCACTCCCCTCAAAACCAGCGATCTGAATCCTGCCTAAAACCTTTATAGTGAAGAGCGGTAAGGGCTCTGAGAGAAGGGACACATGGCTCCAGCTTTGAAATACACTTAAAAAATTAGAACAAAATACATTTGACCTACTTTTCAACTTTAGGAAGATGCGTTAGGATGCACAGGAGGTGGGGATACTTGGGTTTTCTAGAACAGTGGTCGAGGCGGGATGGGGTGTCACATTCAGAAGTGCCCCACCTTTATCTTGGCTCGTGGTGCTGAGTGTCTGTGCTGTGATCTCTTTGCTCATTTCCGACCACGGTGGGTGGGACTGCCCTGCACTGTGGCCCTTGTTTTCACGGTGCCTGCGACATTTGTCACTGGGGCAGCGCATGTGCAGGGAAGAAGTTCTGCAGCGTGGCTCCCAGTGGTGAGAAGTGGTACATAAATAGTCAAACATTCAGAGTCCTCTACCGGCTCAGCCCAGTTTTTATGCACTTTTGGTAAATAAGTAGAAAGGCTTCTTGTTCAGGCTTGCTCTGTGTGAACCGGACGGTTGTGCTTGGCTGGCTTCTCGGTATTCTATCTATTAACCTCGCCACCCTTTTGTAACTGGTGCATTTAATTATCAGTGGGATGCTTTTCAAACAGGTAAGGGTAATGATGGGAAAGGGGGTGGGGGCATCTCATCGAGAGCCTCCAATCTGGATATGAGCTGTGGGGCCCCCTCGGTGAGGCTTTGAGGTGGGCTTTCATGAGAAAATCACCCATTGTAACCAGATCGGACTCTATTGAAATGTCAAGCCCCGCAGACTAAATTGCTGTCTCCGGCTGAAGTCGCCTGCGCCTGGCCGCTGTGGGGCAGTTGTCCTTTCTTCAAGCCTCCCCTTGCCGCAGCCATGGGACCCAATGAATTGTCCGGGCCAGCGTGCGCGCGCCCACACATGCGATCTCCGAAGCCTTTATTTCATATGTCTGTGACCGGAATATTTTATACCGTGGCCACCCAGACGCAGGCAGGACAATAGTGTGGCCGAATTGACTGAAACGAGGATTACAGAGAATAATGCAGCCTCTCCAAAAATACTGCTAATACAGGGCCCGCGACAGGAAGCGACAGTTGAGTCAGCAGAGCACAGGGCCCCCGACCAGCCCCGGGCCGGCTGCCTTGCACAAAGGCCCCCCCCCCCGGGCACGGCGGGCAGTCCCCGGGCGTGGGTTCCTCGGTCGCCGCCCGGCGCAGCGGCCTGGGGTTTTGGACGCGGCGCGCGTGCCGTTTGGATGGCGGTTTGTTTGTGTCCGTCAGCTTGGCAGGAATGGAAGCAGCCTCTTCTCGGGGCTTGGTTTGGCTGCCACTGTTGCCAGGAAAAGGAAGTTCCCAGCTGCCAACACAATTACCTTTGTTTCTTACATCCCCCTTCTTAATGTGGCAATTAAGTGCTTACCACTCTGCCCGGTGCCAAGGTAACCACCACGGAGTCCGACGGTCGGGCGCACAACACCGCCTGCCCGCAGCAGCCGTGGGGCCCAGGGACGCCTGGGGGCGCCTGTGGAGCTGGAGGACAGGTCGCTCTAGGTGAAAGGCCACGGTGGTCCTGAGAGCTGGCCAGGCCTCTTTCCTGCTGCAGGAGCTCGAGGACCGGCTCCTGCGGCCAGGCTGCCCTGAGCCTGGAGGTGTGGGAAGGGGGAGGAGCAAACCCACACCCAGGTTCTGGTTGCTCCCCCCTCCCTCCTGCTTTGGCCCCAGGCTGTCCTTCTGGGGAGACTTAAGAAAAAGGAAGAAAGCAAGGGGACTCTCCTAGTCTTACTGTGGTAGTGTGAAACCAAGAAAAAATCCAGGTATTCACTATTTGTTTCTCGTGGGTGGTATTTTTGTATGAACTTGTTAAGTTGGACACTTGCCCATCATCTGGCCTGGCACCCCCTTCCCAAGCCCTTGGAGGGGGGAGTTGCCCAGGGGTTTGGCCTCTGCTAGGGGTCAGATTTGCAGTGACAAAGTGGGGGTGACATGATCCTAGCAGATTGCATCGGAGTTTTTGGCCTAATAGGATGGCATAAAGTGCATGGTCTGGCTCTCCCGAGTCGGATGTATATTCTGGGATGTACAGAGGTCAAGCGTGGGCCTGGGAAAAATTAAAGTTCCTAGCAACTAATAATCATTACCAAATTATCTTGATTGTTGATCTATAGTGTGGGGATGGAGTGGGAGGTAAGAGGGCCTCCTAATAGGGGCCTTGGAGGGAATCCTTTCTTCTGAAGCCTGGGTGGGAGGTAATCCTCCTGCCCTGGGAAGTGAGACCCAGAACCAGAAGCCCTTCTCAGAAACCAGGGAGAGAGATGGTCCAGGGTGTCTTTATTTAGGCAATGCTGGAGCCCCCAGCCCTCACCCCCTGTCCACCTCGGAGAAGGCAGTTCACCGGGAGATCATGACATTTGGCATCCCGAGCTCTGTGTTGCTTTTTGTCACTCTTTTTCCTCAAGGTTGGGCAGTGTGGGTTAGTGCCTCCTGAGGTCTTCCCGGCTCCAGTGAGGAGCTTGGTGTCTCAGACTCTCGTGCAAGGACGGAGGGATGCCTCCTCCTCTGAGTGTGAAGCCCAGTCCCAGCACGCCTTCACCTTCTGTGGGGTTTGTGGCTGTGGCACGTTGAGCGTTTGTGCAAATCTGTCAGGACTAAGGGTATCAATGCATTTAATCAGAGGGTTAATTACAACAATACATGGACGTAGAGAATGTGGGTCTCGATGTGGCCATAGAACGAAGGGCTTAATGATAAAGAATGAGCCCCACATCTGGCCTCCTTTGGACTTGGCTCTCGCCTCCAATCAGTAGAGAAATGTAATTTCTTACTGCTCTCGGGGAAGAGTCCTGTAATTTGTAGTAAGTTCCAGGAAATTTAGAGGCTGTAAATAAGGTGTAACTTTTCCTAATAAAATATTAACGACGACAACAGTGAATTTGGACCCAGGGCCACCAAACAGGAGAGGGCTGGGTATGTGCCCCGGCTTGCCTGGTTTTGCTTGCTTTTCTGAGCATTTTCCCACAGTTATCAGTGAACGAAATGGAATCCTACTCTGCTTTGAGTATGAAACATATTTCGGCCGAATTCCAAGACAGGGTCTATCGCAAGATATTTTTATATTCGGAGACAACATGCTGTGTCTCTGAGCAGTAAGCTTGCCTAGAGTTATGAATGAAACTCCTTTTTTTTTTTCCTTTTGCTCCTTTTTTGCCTTCCCTTGTAGGTGCCTTCTATTGGTGACGGTGCTTCTGGCGGCGGGGTATTATTTGAGCAATGTGCTATTTCCGATGCATGGGTATCTGACGGTGACAAGTGGGACACAGGAGGAAGGGCTCCGGTGCCTTTTCTCCTCACCCCCCTCTGATACAGTTCTCCAGCGCCAAGATAGCACGTTTATTTAAACCCTGGTGTTTTGTGAGACTGACCTCATTCTAAATTACAAATGAAGATTGGAGTAAAAGCGGGAATTTGCTAATGGCTTGAATCTGGGGGGGGGGTGGAATTCTGAGATAAGCCTGGAAGATAAAATTCAGCATAATGGCTGGCATCCTGCCAGTGTCCAGGGAATTTGTTTAGTTAGTGAACTCTGATTATTCCTGGAATGTTAGATCTTATTGACAGATAAGTCCATCAATAGCTATAACCCATGGGTGTGTGGTTATTTCTCCCTTTTATACTTTTGTCCCTAGAGTCTGCCCCCTAAGCACCCCAAGTTAGGTCGCCGCCTTTGTCTTAGTCTCTTTGCACCTACCCCCCCCCACCACCCCTGCTTCCTAGAGTCACCTGATACTTGTGGGAGCCGAGATGGTCTCGCACAGACAGGGCTTTCAAAGGGGTTCTGAAAAGGAAAAGGGGGCCTCCCCAGGGACTGCCTCACCAGGGCCCAAAGTGTAACTTTAGCAATACCCAGCTCTCTTCACTGGATTGTCCCCCCACCCCCCCAGCTACAAATACCTGCTTAGGGTAGCTTAGAAGAAATTCTTGTGTGTGTGTGTGTGTGTGTGTGTGTGTGTGTGTTTTCTCATGCACTAGAGTTAGGAGGCTGGAAAGTTTTGGGGAAACTGTAGAGAGCACCTATAGGGAGGTGGTATTTCCTGATCATGACTTTGGGCTGCTTGCATACGATGACGATGACCCACCGCAGTGGACCCCCGCCAGGTGGAAGGAGTCAGTCTGGGGGTGGGTGCCAGGCAGGGGAGTGACCCCAGTTCCACGGCAGACAGTTTTTATTTTGGCTTTACGGTTTTGTCTGGCGAGTTGTGCAGGGGTGGCCGAGCAAGTAGGACATTTGGGAGCTGACCCCTATTTCTGAATACTAAGCTGCTGCTGTTCTGTGTTGCAGAGGTCCTATACTTTGCTTGTGGAGGCGTGGGATTCCAGTAACGACACTCTCCGTAAGTATCACAGCAATGGGCTTTTCTCCAGTGTGTCCTTCTGGAAGCGCAGTGCTTGGAGTAAGCTAGTGTTGGAGCTGGATCTGCCTGCTGAGTGCTTCTGAGGACTTGCACCACCACTCCCTGCTGTCTGCGCCCACCCCATCCCTCCACTGCATCCCCTCCCCACCCCCAGGGCGGACTGCTCCCTGGAGTCCTTTCCACAACCTCCCCTAGAAGGTCCACTTGGATTATTAAGTAGCTGGGACGGAGTCCCAGTTAACTGAGTCCTGAATATGGGACCTAGATTATCTTCGGGATAGAGATCTTAATGGTTTTACAACTTTAAAACCTTGTAGACTGCTAAAGGATCAAAGTAGTGACTTTTTAAAAGTCCATTTAAACTTTAAGTGAGTGTTTAATCTCTCATCAGAAAGATAAAGCCCGCAAAGGTGGCGCTGAGCTCTAAGTCTAAAGACTGACCTTGAATTTCACTCAGTGGGCAGGTGAGCCTCTCGCAGGTCGGTCGGGGTTTCTTTCCCACACTGAGCGTGACCGCCCGTCCACTGAAGTGGAGTCCCAGAGCCTCACAGGCCCCACGGCTGCCTTGCTCCCCCTTCTGAAGGAGGGCGAGGGGTTCAGGGCAGGTTGCTTTTCAGAGCTGCGGGGGGTTGGCTTTGGGTGGGGAGGTCACAGAGGGCGTGTCTGGCAATAGCAGCAGCCTGGCTCACAAGGGGTAGTCTTTGCTCCTGAACTGTGAGTTAAGGACGCTTTCCGTCTTGCTCTGAAACTGCGCGCTTCCGTTTTGCCAGCAGGATCTGGAGGGCTGTCCTGGGAAAACTTGATTCATGCTGAAATCCCTTAGTCTGCGTAGGAGGAAGGGTTGATCCAACTCTTTGTCTTTGCCTTCTCTGAATGTCTCCTCCCTTTTGTTTCTCTACCTCACTGACCCTTTCTTTGTTTTTGCTGCTGATAACATTTCCCCTCGTTTTCTTAGCACGCCTTTTTTTCCCTTTCTTTTCTTTCTTTTTTTAAGTGGATCTGAGAATGGCGAGTGCCCAGAGTGGGCCCAGTGAGGGCTTGGTACTTGTGAGGCAGGCTGCTTTGGGCTGTGTCTGGCTCATTGCCCCCCCCCCTCCAG
>LNAC01001375.1:314-111535 GCA_002007465.1 Ailurus styani | reverse complement strand
CGCCACGGGACCACGGAATAATTGCTGACCCTGGTGTGCCTGAGGCTCCAGGCCATTTGGATCACTCCTCCTGCTTTGATATCTGTAGCCCAGATAGCCCAGAGGACTTCCTCTCTGAGGGGCACCCCTGCCCCGCTGTGGTTGTGGCCGATGCCTGTCAGGGTCCCAGACACCTTGGTGTTCTCCCTCCTCTGCCACAAACACTGGAAATGGCATGAGCCTGGTTTCACTGTGATGTGGTTACAATGGTAACTAAGCATTGGGAAGATGGGGGCTGGGGACGGGGGAGAGAGATGCTTCAGATATTCTGGCACAGATGTGCTTTCCTTCCCTTCCCACTGAGCTGTTAAAGCAGTCTGGTCGAGTGAACATCCTTGGGATGGGTCCTGGCTCGTGGCAAGAGCTGGTTCAGGACACCTGTTAGGGTGTGCAGGACCCCTAGGTTCTGCAGGGCCCTTCCTGGGTCTTTTCTCACTGCACGGGCCAGGTAGTTATGTCCCGGGGGAGCTGGTGTCCCTCCAGAGCTGCCCACGGCTGTCTGCACTTTGGGGTAACCCTGTTTGGGGTTCTGGGGCATCTGCTCCCTGGGGAGGGGGTTCCCAAGTTATGGGAAGGGCACGAGGAAGGCTTGCTGTGGGGAGAAGGAGCTTTCAGACCTCTACTCTTGAAGAAAGGAGTTGCCCCAAAGTCCCGGAATGCCTTTGCAGGTCCTTGAAGCTCCCTTTGTGAACCCCAAAGAAGAGGGAGTGGTTTATCTACTGGCTTAGTCAGCCTCTCTTTTTACAGTGCTTCCAAGGGATCTTGAATTCAGGTTCAGAACCATATTTGGCATCTTCTCTCTCCAAATTAGTTCCTGCCTAGGGCCCTTCATGGATGACTGGCACCAGCATTTCAACACCTAGTACCAGGAGCCAGAAAGCTGGAAGACACCCTGTTGTACTTCCCTTTCTCTGAGCATCCATGTCAAATCCACCTCCAGGTTCTGAACAGTCTTCTCTCCAGCGCCTCGCTGGAGTCCTGCCACCTCCCACCATGTCCCCTGCTACTATGCTGGTCCAAGTTACCACCTGCTGACGCCTGAACACTTGTGGTGGTGGCCGAATTAGTGCCTTCATATCTGTTCTTGTCCACCTCCACTACTTTCTCCATCCTTCTGCTATCCTGGTCTTTCCAAGGCATTTCCCTTTTTTTAATGTAGATATGATTGACCATATCCTCTATTAGTTTCTGGTGTATATCTTGATTCGATTTGATGATCAGCTTCACCACGAGCCACTTGGTGGGTTCCTGTTGCTCTTGGGACAGCTCTTCGTGTGGCCCAAAAGGCCTTGCATAGCCGTCTTGTTTCCCTGCTAGCTCCATCCTACATGCCACATTGACCTCTGCCATGTCCAGATTCTGGTCCTATCCCACCAGTCACAGTTCTGTCCTCAGATGTGTCATCCTATTCTGTCCTGCCGCAGGGCCCTTGCATATGCTGTTTGTGCTGCCTGGAATGTTTTGCTTATTACTTTTTATCCTCTGTCCCTCCCGTGGGACTGTACTCCATGGGGACAAAGGCCAAAGATGTGGAGCAACCCAGATGGAGTTGGTTGCTCTTTGGGGGCTAAATTGCCGAAATCCTGGCTTCGGATTAGAGGCTGAGCCCTGACTTTTAGGATGGAGAATTTTTTCTCACGTGGCCTCTGCAGAGTAGGGCTGGCCCAGATGAAGCCCAGGTGCTGCTCATGTGTTAGAGTATGGTCTAAGGCTGGTCTTGCGGGCATCTGTCCTCTGAGATCATTTATCTTCTGTTTCAGAGCTGCACTAGATAAGGGTACAGATTTTTCAGTCTCCCCTAGTGCAAATGGTTTCAATTTATGGGACTGCTCAGAAGATGCTTCAACACAAATAAGCGTACTCAGACCAGGTTTTCCTTGATGACGCTCCTGTCTTAAGTTTGTGGGTTGGTGCGACCCTGGGGTTGTGTCCTGACTCGCCCCATTACTTCCACCATGGCCTGCGAGGCTGTAGTGTGGGGGCCTTTGTGCTCCATCTTCACACAGCTGAAGATCACAGGAGGGTCTACTAACCTCCTTTTCCAGTCCCCCCCCCGTTCCCCCCTCCCTCACTCCCGGATTCACCTCTATGCCCCAAGCCGAAAGGAAGTATGATTCAGGCGGCAGCAGCTTGGAAGAAGCAGGCAGCAGACGTGATCTCTATGACCCAGATGCCAGAGAGCATGGCCTGCACCCCTGCCTCCCTGCCTCTGGGCTGCTGGGAGGAACCTGCCACACAGCTGCCAAGTTAGTTTTACAGACCTGTTAGCCACATGGAGGATTCTGGAACGATCGTTTTCCTATTTCCTAGACCTAGGTGGAAAGCGTACCGAACTACTGAAAACGACCCGTCAGCCTGTGCCTTTACGATTGCCTGGACTCTTGTCTGACTTGTTTGTTGTTGTTGCCTGCCCCAGAGATGCCGGAGGCCTTTGAGCCATGTGTTTAAATAATTCCTTTATTAAGATCTCATAATCACATGGTAATAACTCGCTACACTTCTTAATTGAACCAGCAGAGCAAACACACAGTTAATGGAGGGACGTTTTTGTCATTCTTCGGCCTGTGTTTATTTGTAAGACTTAATGTCAGGAAAGTGTTATCTGCAAGTGGTTCTGTGCGTGCTGGGTTGTAAGTCGGCAGGTATGTGGGCTTGTTCAAGGCTTGTCCTGCCCACATGACAGTTAAAGCCAGAGGGTGAGCGCCGGGGCGAGGCTGGAAGTCTTGTGGATGGAGCCCCTCAGGAGCTCCTCCTCCCCCGGTCACCTGTTGGCTTTGCATAACCTTGGAAATGAGTGCAGGCGCTGGGCCTAGAAAAACAGGGGTGTGGGTGGGTAGGAACCACAGACGTTGTGAGTAGGTCCTAATACGGGCTCTCCAAGGTGGCCTTGCACCTGACAAGGTGGTGGAGGGTTGGTGCTGGCAGGTTTAAGAAAACAAACCCCAGAGCAGGCCGTGGTGCTGACTTAGTGCCTCTCTCCCTTTTCACATCCCTCCCCTGGACTCCTGGCACCTGGCGTCTGCCTTTGTGTTTGTACCTGGCTCTTCTCTCAGACTACCTGATGATAAGTGACCTCAGGGCAGGACCACTGCCTACTCCTCGGAGAGCTGGCTGCCCGAGCTCTGGGTGTGTTCATTCTCAGTAGGCACCTTTGAAGGAGCATGACTTGGCTCAGAAGAGCCCCCAAGCTACCTGTCTCTAAACTGGGTTGCATTACTTTCTCCCCTCTGCCCTGTGGGCAAAGGCGAAAGGTGAGACGCATCAAGTCCGTGGAACAAAGGCCAGCTGACAAGGTGGCAAAGTTGATCCTTTTTTTTTTTAAAAAAAAAAAAAACCTAACCCTACCCCTTGGCTTCCAGTGAAGACTTGGGAAGGTAGACCAAGTCTTTCTAAAGCAAGACCCAAGACTCTAAAACCAGAAGAGCAGGCTTGCTAACCTTTACCTGGAACCAGGTGCTTTCTATAATATGTAAAGAGCTTTTGCAAATGCCCAACAATGCAATAGAACACTTGGGAAAGGAGAGAAACAGGTCACAGTTCGCAGGAATAGCTACAGGTACCTTTGTAACCACGTGGAAGGGTGCTTACCATCCCTTAATTAAATGTTAATTAAAGTAAGAGCTGCTGCTTTCCCTATCAGGCAGAGATCAGAAAGTTGGATAACCTATACTGTGTTGGCGTTGCTGTCGGGAAACCCAGTTTCCTGTTCAGGTGGAAAGACAGGCTGATGGGGCTTCGCTAGTGGTAGTTCAGCTGGTTGTGGATGGATGTGGATTGGGCGTGCTTCCGTTTCTAGAAGGTCTCTTACTGTTGGAATCACACATACAGGCGGATGGGTTCAGAGATGTTCATTGTGGCTGTGCTGAGTTGTAAAAGGGCAAAATAACCGTAAGGCACCTATGTCAGGAACTAGGTGAACGTGTTCCATTGTATTCCAGGACAGGGAAATACTACGCACCCATTAAAAAGGGTAAATAAATGTAAAAAGGTGGTTGACTCTGGGGAGGAGGCCAGGCTTTGCACTTTTCTGCCCTTTTGTACTGTTTGCATTTTGCATCGTGTGCGTTTGTGTCTGTTATTAAAAAGAAGCAAAATGGTCAGGGGAGAGGGCTCTGATGTGAATGTTAATGTGATCAATGCTTTTTGATTTGTATTTATTTTTTTGCCTTTAGAGCCTGACAGCATTATTGAAAAGGCTTCCCATTCGGGCATGATAAACCCCAGCAGGCAGTGGCAGACGCTGAAGCAGAACACGGGGGTTGCCCACTTTGAGTATCAGATCCGCGTCACCTGTGATGACTATTACTATGGCTTTGGCTGCAACAAGTTCTGCCGACCCCGAGATGACTTCTTTGGACACTATGCCTGTGACCAGAATGGCAACAAAACATGCATGGAGGGCTGGATGGGCCCGGAATGTAACAGAGGTGTGTGGGCCTGTGCTGGGTGGGTTATAACCAGCTCTGAGAGGCTCTCGCCATTGGGGGGTCACATTCTCGCCCCACCCAGTCAAGTGGCTGTCTCAGGTGGTGGTGGTGGTGGGGGGGTAGTGTTCCTAGGCCCGAGGCACAAAGATGCTGTTGGTGCCCCCAACCCCTCCCACCCCTCCAACCCTGTGTTAGCTGCTAACAGTTCACAGCTGTTCCTTCTCCAAAGCATTGGCCTTGGCCATACAGACACTTCATGCCTCTTCCCTTCCGCTCACAGTGCGTGAATGACTGGGTGGGGGCCCAGGCCTGCCCCCCCACCCAACACTCTGTGCTACCGTTCACACTCCAAGGCTTCCCCTGGGATCGAGTTGAAGCCAGACTCCAGCTGAGACCCCTGCTCAGCTCTTTCCTCTGCCCCATCTGCGGCCTTCAGCTCCATTCTCCTGTGCCCAGATCCCTGTCTCAGGCTCTGCTTCTAAGGAACCTGACCCCAAACAGATGCCAAATGGGACAGGGTTAGCTCTGTGCCTGAACTTGTGATCCTGTAGGAAATGGTGGAAATGAGCTCAGGGTGGCGTTGAGGGGGCGGGTGAGTAGTGAACCTGAGCTTTCAGACTCGTGTAGAGTCGGACCCATCACAGCTGTGTCAGTTCGCAGATGTGCTGTCCGTTGTCGCAGTCCTTCCCTGGGATTCAAGGAGTTAACTGCATAGTCACAGATGTTCACAGCATCATCTGTTTGTACCTTTACAAAGCTTGTAATTCATAGCAAATGGGTAATTCTAGTTGACCAGAGTAGGCCCTCCCGAACATGACTGCACTCTGCTTATTTCACCTAATTTGGTAAATTCTTTCAGGATGCACTCAAATTAAAAAGGGAGTTTTTGAATTGTGACCAAAGGGCAGGACAAAGAGGAATTTGCAGGTCTCCTGAGCTCTTCTTAAATCACTAGAGTTCTAAAAGGGTGGCATTTCTGGGGTCCAAATGAAAGAATTGGCAAATGTATTTAAAGTAGTTGGTGTTCTGAAAAATCAGTAACAATTACTTAAAAACCATGTTTAGTATTTTTTACCATCTGTTCAAAATTTTTTTATAACTAAAGCAGAATTGCTTTACAAGGATACTTTGCAAAAGTACCACCCCATCTGGCCTCCGGATTAGCCTGCCAAATGAAGCCAGCCCGGTTGGCTTTGTTAGTCCCATGGGACTATTGAGCCATCAGGCGTTTTAGGGGGTGGGGGTGGGGGGGTTAAGGAGGCTGGGACTCATCTGAATGTGCCCTCATGGGACAGAGTGGTCGAGATGGGGAAGGATCACCACTCCTGCTCTTTTGGAGAGGGTGGGAATTGACAGGGAGCAGGGCAGCTATTGTTGAGAGAGACTGGATGAAGACCCCCCTCCCCCCATCGACTTGGCTGCGTTTTGTCCCTGAGTAGTATCATGTTTTGAAGATCTGCTAGCATGGCCTTGAAGTTTAAAGCTGGATTTGCTATTTGGGCACCTCCCATCTTCCTCTCCTTACAATGGACTTGACATGAGATCTCTTAAAATCGTGGATTTTGTAGGCTTAATGTACTAGGCCATTCTCATGACGGTGGTGGTGCAAGAAACAGTGTGCTTGACTCATCTTTGTGTTTGTTTTTTGTTTTCTGGTTTTTTTATAGCTATTTGCCGACAAGGCTGTAGTCCCAGGCATGGGTCTTGCAAACTCCCAGGTGACTGCAGGTAAATGACTAAACTTTTTTTTTTTTTAACTTAATTCTTTAATGCAAGAGGGGGACTGAATTTATTGTGAATACGCATCTTTTTCTTTGGAGGACAAGAAAGCTTAAAAAAAAAAACCCAAATAGGCACATCCGAAGCTTATTAAATTATACCAGCTGTCTGTTGGAATGTGCACACTTCTCTCTTGGAAGAAAAAAAAAACAAACTCTTATGGGCATAGTCAGTGACTTCATGTATTAACTGTTCCGTAAATTGATAACACGTTTTTATAATCTTTCTCTTCAAGTGCTAACGGAGGAGATGGAGGGATGTGGGTTTCTTGGAGTCCGTCTCCTCCCCCAACCTGGTTTTCCATCTCCCAGCCCTCCCCCACTTTTCCCATCACTAGGGGACAGCGGAGCATTCTTTAGAATGGGATTAGTGCAATCTCCTGGCCCCTTTGCAGGCGGGAGCCAGGCCGGTGCTGAGAGGTTAATGGCTGCGCTGGAATCTTGTCAGTTGAGCCTGATGAATGTGGACTTTTGCTGCTGGCCTTTGAAGTCTGTTCTTTTATGGTCCTGGACAATGCAGAAGCCAAACTGAGACCCACCCCAACTGCTTCGTGATTACAGTTTTTGGAACCTTCTTGAAATGTACATGATGCCAATTTGGGGAGAGGCTTGTGTCAGGAAATGGTGTCTGGCATTTTGACACACTCTCACACTTCACTCTCCCTCCTCCCAGATCTGCAGGATTAGCAGATTGAGTGGGCCACGGAAAGGATCCTTGGGGCCTCTCACTTTTGCCCTAGAAGCCCCCTTGGTTTGAGCCAAGGGAGGCCTACAAAACTGTCGAAACCGGTACATCTCAGACTCCCGTTTCCTGGTGCTCTTAAAATGCAGAGCCTGATCCCGTAGGTCTGGGTGGGTCCGAGTCTCTGCCTTTCTAACAAGCCTCCCCCAGTGACGCCCCTCTTGTTGGTGAGACCATACTTTGGGAATTGCTGCCCCAAACCTCAGTGCCCACGTAGGTTATTCCCTGAATTAACAGAGGAACTGGTGAAATGCAGATTCCTGGGTGCCACCTCATACCCACTGAATCCTGGCCCAGGAATCTGCAATTTGGTGAGGCCCCAAAACGATCATGCTGCTCAGTGTATCTGGAGGACTGCCACTGTACAGAGAATTCTCGGGGGGGGGGGAAGGTCCCTGTGGCTCCCCTACTGCATCTGTTCCTCTCCTATGCAGCCGGGGAGGTAGGGGGTGGGGGTGGGCACTGAGCTGAGAGGCCTGACTGAAGCGAGAACTAAGGCAGCTGGAAGTAAAATAAAACCAGGTTGACCTGGGATTGTTTCTTCTCCACTCCAGAGAGGAGTATATTTTCTGAAAAGCTGGGGGCGTTCACATCCTCAGCCTCATTGGTGGAAGCTGAGCATCGTATTTGACAGCATCGCTGTCAAAAGTTCGAGCAGGAATCCACCTGCCTTCAACCTTCTTAATTAAGGGTGTTCTAGAGAAAGTCAGATCAGCAGCGCTATTATCGACTCTGGGCCTGCTCCGCTCAGATGAGTATCAGCGGAGGCCGACCGCGATTTCTGCCACTGTCATCAGAATGGGCACGCCACTGCGCAGGGGAGGGCCCTCCCAGCCAGAACAACAGGCTTTGTTTCCAGAATTTAGCCCTTTCTCTTTCGAAGTCTCCCCTCCCACTCCCTGCCCAGACATGCTTGGGTGCCCTTATTTACTTAAGGTGCGATTTTCCCACATGTCATTTGCATAGTCTCCCAGCTCATCTTGTTCTGCCTACCTTGAAAGAAAATCAAAACAGAACCTTCTAGCCGAGGAAGTTCAGGTTGTGTCCTGCTCCAGAAATAGTTGAATGGCGAGTTACCTGTAAATTATCTTATGGATTATGTATTACGGAGGTGGTGTTTTTTTTTTTTCCTCCCCTATCCCCGCATGAGAAAACTTCATTGGTTTTGTTGTTCCCAAGTAGACTTAGATTCCTTCTCCTGGGTGCACATGCTTGCTTTATTGCAAGCCTGCCAATAATATCAAACTTAATGATGAATCATCGTATGAGGAAAGTCACTTCAAATTCTCATGAGAACCTTAATCATATATTATTAAACTGGGATAACTTTGTGGATGCCTCTTTTAGGGTCAGTATTTTTATTTGTTTTCTTTTGAAGTCATCCATGGCCTCTTGTGGTTTCTTCTTTATGCTTGGGGATCCAGCTCTCATTAATTAGGAGGTGAGGTTGGGTCCTCCGCTGCCTCTTCTTGCTTTTATTAGGCAGACTGAGAGGTGTAGCCATCCATAATTTGGAAGGGAGTAAGAGAAGACAGTAAGAATACTGCTGTTTCCAAATCAGTTCCCTCTTAATGTCTTTCAAGCTAAGATGATCAGTCTTTTATTGAATGAAAACCTCCCTCCCCCAGCTCCCACTCACTTGAGTGTCCCACTGTTTAAAAACAGTTTCTGCCAGATTTATTTTTTTTCTTACTGCTCTGAGTGGTCACAGTCACTTAGACTGCTGTTCTATTTTACATAAAGCCGAACCCTCCGTCTGATTAAGTTTAAACCACGCATTCTGGTGGTTCTTTGAATTGGGGTGTGGATGGCTTGTTTGTGGAAGTTAGGAAGTGGTTAGTCAGTGTTCTCAGGGGTTAAGTTGACTCTTGGCCGTGGGTGATTAGCTATTAGCTGGATCCCTATAATTTTCCCATGATAAGGATTTGCTAGCCTGCCTCTGGCTCTCTGGAAACGGAAAGCCTCCCTTCTTGAGTGTGCTTGTTTCCAGAGTCACTGCTGAGTCGCCCGGGGTGGGGGAGGGTGCTGGTAGTTCTTACTGTGGCTTTTCCCAGGTCATGTTCTAGAAATGCTCTGCTCATGCCTATTCCATGCTCACCCCCACCGTCACTAGGCTTTCTCCTGTTGGTCAAAGCTTGAGTTTTGAGAGGCAGTTAAAGTTTCCGAGGGCTGAAACTCGGGGGTGGGGGGGTGGCTGAGACCCTGCCCTCTCTCCCATCCCAGGTGAAGGTTTATGTTTGTGTTTTTGTTTGGGGATCAAAGGCACCTTTTGGCCTCAAAAGAGTCCGATTAATGAGGCGCTTATAAAGGAAACTCGACTCTGTTCCCAATACTAGATAAACTGAGTTGACCTTTTTTTCCCAAAGTGAGAAATAACTATAAAATGAATTAGTGTAAGCAGCCCCGGTAGTGGGTCATAAATTATCTATGGGATTGGTTCCAAGTGCTGTGGCTTCCCTCACTCTCCTGTGGGTTCCGAGATCTTCACCGCCTCTTTGCCAGAGGAGGGTCCCCCCTCCCCACCCCCATTTGATTTCCTAAAGCCTCATCAGGAGGCGGCTTCCTGCCGCCCTGGGTGTCTTGTTGCATTTTTGTGCACTGGGGTCGTGACTTGCTGTTCAGACAAAGAGCTGGGGCCACTGTGGAAAAGCTGCCGACAGGGCTGCCTTTGCGAAGACTTTCACATGGCTATTGTCACCCCAGAGTCCTTCCCTGGCCTCCGTAGCTGGCGGGGCCCTGAACTGATTTATTCCACGCCCCCACCCTCGCCCAGCCCTGTGAGCCTGAGAAGAGAGTGGCTTTGTGAGGGCAGCCCCCGCTGGCCTCTCCCCAGACAGCCCTGCTTTTGTCATGAGTCGCCTGGGAGGGGACCTAGGCCCAACCACCGAAAATGTTTGTTTAGACAGAGCCCCCGCACAAACCTTGCAAGTCTGACCGTCCTGTCACCGAAAAAAAAAAAAAAAAAAACAGCGCTGGAAATGCCTGGACTTTTTATTCTTAGCCTTGCATTTAACTGGCACAGATCTCCCCAAAAGTTCTAAGGACTAAAGGGGTGTGTGTGTGTGCTGTGTGTCCCCAGGTGCCAGTACGGCTGGCAAGGCCTGTACTGTGACAAGTGCATCCCGCACCCTGGCTGCGTCCATGGCACCTGTAACGAGCCCTGGCAGTGCCTCTGTGAGACCAACTGGGGTGGCCAGCTCTGCGACAAAGGTACGCTCCTTGGGGACTGGACCCTGCGGCCGGACGGGGCAGCGGGAGAACCGAAGGGGTGGGCGGCTGTTGATTTCTTTGTTTTTGTTTGTAGGGGCTTTTTATTCTGAATCCGTTAGAATTTGCCTTTAACGCCGTGGCTGGGGATATCTTTTTTTCTGGTTTTATTTTTCGAAGAGGACTGGCTGGTGGGGGCCCGGTGGGGGGAGCGCTAGAAACGGGGCTGAGCCACTGACATCCCGGGGTCTCTGGCAGATCTCAACTACTGCGGGACCCGCCAGCCCTGTCTCAACGGGGGAACCTGCAGCAACACAGGCCCCGACAAGTACCAGTGTTCCTGCCCGGAGGGCTATTCAGGATCCAATTGTGAAATCGGTAAGTGGTCCAGGTGGCACAAGAGCCCTTTACTTTTCGGGTATGTTCAGGTTAAGAAAAAATAACAGTATTCTCTAAGGATTCGTAAAAAGATGAAAACGGCCTCCAGAGCACAGACTTGTCATCGCTGTAATTCTGTGGGTCTTTGAGGCTGCCTTCAAGCAGCGTGAGGGTCTCCCGGCGATGCTGCCTAGCCTGGGGTCGGGGGGTGTCTGCCACGTGGTGACCCCGGCTCGGAGATGCCTTGGAATGTGGCTGCAGACACTCAGGGCGAGAGAGGCCTTCCTGTCTTCCCTCGACTCAGCAGGGTTGTACAGCACATGCTTGCTTTCATTTTTCGGAAGCAAGCTTGAGCTGGTGGCCCAGATGTGGGACCTGGCTGCAGGGAGAGGACATAGGTGGCCCCAAGCGGGAGTCCCTTACTGACTGCCCTCCTGGTTTTTGCAGCGGAGCACGCCTGCCTGTCTGACCCCTGCCACAACAGAGGCAGCTGCAGGGAGACCTCGCTGGGGTTTGAGTGTGAGTGTTCTCCAGGCTGGACAGGCCCCACGTGTTCCACAAGTAAGTCTGGGTTTGGGGCTGTGTCTTTTCCGGAGGATCACTGTATTGAGATACCCGGGTTGGGGGCCGGGACCTGGGTTGGGTTCGGTGTCAGGTTCCGTGTCTTGTTGGGAGGGGTCTGGCTTGGGCTTCCGGCCATTACACCAGAAGTCTCCGGGCCCCCTCATCCTACTGTGCTATGTTAGCGCATGTGGCGGGTCCTGGAAGAAGCTTCTGCGTGGGATACCTCCGTCCTTCTTGTGTGTTCCCTGGAGCTCGGCTGCCTCCGAATCGAGTCCTAGTTCTTCTCCTTGCAGCCATGGAGAGGCCGCCCGCAGAGGAGGCTGTCACCCTGAATTTGGTCGTGGGATGTAGGTGGCCCCAAAAGAGGAAGCTAGAGTTGTTGTGGCTGCGAGGCCTGGCTGCACGTGAGAACTGCCCCGAGGGGGCTGGACCATGCAGATGTGGTATCCCCAGTTTCCCTTTGGGTCGGTGGTCCACATTCTTTAACAAGGACCTGGGTTTCTGAGGTGCAACCAGGCCTGAGAACCACTGTCGTCAGCACCCCGAGAGCAGCATGCCTGGTGAAGAATGTGGGTTTGGGGGCCGGGCCACTGGGGCTGGCCCTGTGGCCCTGCCTGCCTCTTGGGGGATGGGTCATTACCTCCCCATGCCCTGTTGAGATGGGACAGTAGCAATTCCCATGTCTTATGGTCGTGAAGAACCCATGAGCAAATTCAGAGAGCAAGCCTGGTCCTTCGTAAGTGGGCAGCGGATGAATGAAGAGGCCACTGTACTCCGGTGCTGAAGTGGGGGTGGGGACCCCAGCTGTGTCATTTTAGGAAAGCAAAATCTGTGAGCAAATCTTTTCTACCAGTAAAGACTTCTTTTTCCTTACCTCTTAGGCACGCTGAAACTTTTCTTTAAAAATCAAGAGTAGGCTCTGTCCCATGTTACCAGTGGGTTGATGCTCTGGGGATCCAGCTGGCTTTCCCTGCTACTTAGGTTGGGGATTAAATGAACTGGGGCAGTGGAGGATTTAAAGCTAAAATCAGGCCTTATCGTCATAGCAGTCCCTTACAGCAGGTGTCTGGCTCTTAAGTGAAGGCCCCTCACGTGAGGGAGGGTTGGCATTAAATTATCTAATTGTCAAAGGGACAGAGATTAAATTGCCAGCCCTTTTTTCCTTTTGTCCAACAGACATTGATGACTGTTCTCCAAATAACTGTTCCCATGGGGGCACCTGCCAGGATTTGGTTAATGGATTCAAGTGCGTGTGTCCACCCCAGTGGACTGGCAAAACGTGCCAGTTAGGTAAGGAAATTACTGCACCAAGGTTGGCTTTGATGAGCCGGGCTGTTAGGGAAGATGAGCCTGTGGCTAGTGGTGTGAGTTTGCACACCATCATGCTAAAAAGTAATTTATTGGCAAGAGTCCAGCAGGCCTGGGAGAGAGAACTCGAATGCAAATGGCCTAGCTCTTTTAGGCCCTGTGGGAAAGTTGTGGATTCCTTGAACCATGTCAATCGTCTGTCCAAGGAGTGTTCAGCTGGGTTCCAAACGGGGATGGTCTCATGAGGAATGAGCTGTCTGCATTCTTCCTGCCACATTTAAATCCCAGCAACTAGGCTGCGCAGAGTTTCGCACAGCAATGCCTGGTGGCTTTTTGCTCTCCTGTTGGGGGCTGGTCATTAACCAGCAGCCAGAAAGTTATCAATTAGCATTTCTTATTGGGTAATGGCTAGGGAGAGGGATCAGCTGTTCCAAATAGTGATTTGGCTAGGTTATTAAAATGTCTCCTGGTTCAGAGAAACTATCGATGGGGTTTGGGGGGGGTAAATCTCCATTTCTCACTGCCCCTCCACATTTTCTTTCAGATGCAAATGAATGCGAGGCCAAACCTTGTGTAAATGCCAAATCCTGTAAGAATCTGATCGCGAGCTACTACTGTGATTGCCTCCCGGGCTGGACGGGTCAGAATTGTGACATAAGTGAGTACCTTTGTTTCGATTTTGATTTTTGTGAAACTTGGGTATTGAAGGCTTTCTCAGCCTGTACCTCTCAGCTCCAGCTTGAAGACTTGTGTGGTAAAAGGAAAACCTTGGAAAGGCAGTGTTTTTGGAGAGGGAGGGATCAGTGCAGAAAGGAAAACCTGGCACTCTATCAGGCTCATTAGCCGGTAAAACAGCCATGTGCTGATAAGGTGGCTAAAACAATGATGAGAAGTTTCACTCGCTCAGTCTGGAGGAATGAGGGAGGGTTCCCACCCAGTGTAATAACCTTATGCCAGGGGAAGCACACAGGAACTCTCATTTGAGGCTTTTATCTGTCCCGAGCGGAGAACGCTTTTCAGTTAAGCCCAACTTCAATGTAGATTGCCTCTTTAATATGATGACTTGTTTCTTTCTCAGATATTAATGACTGCCTTGGCCAATGTCAGAATGACGCCTCCTGTCGGGTATGTAAATCTCTGCTTAAGATGAAAACCTTACTGATTGACACGAATCTGTAAGATGTGTGTGACCCTGGGAGAGCTCTGTCCCTCTGAGATTTAACAATGCAGGTGAAAAGTGATTCTCTGGAAGTTTCACTCGGCCTTGTGTTACGCCCCCAGCCTCTTGGGAGCCATGTCGAAGGCATGCACACAGAAGTGCCTCTCACGCATTTCGAGAGGCTGGGCACTGAGTGATCTCAGCGGACCAGTGGAAGCGCGCGCGGCAGGGACGCTGCAGCCCTGTGTTTGTGGAGTACAGAGAAAAAAGCATGTGTTTCTCTCCCCTCCTTCTCCTCTTCCAGGATTTGGTTAATGGTTATCGCTGTATCTGTCCACCTGGCTATGCAGGCGATCACTGTGAGAGGGACATCGATGAATGCGCCAGCAACCCCTGTTTGAATGGGGGTCACTGTCAGAATGAAATCAACAGATTCCAGTGTCTGTGTCCCACTGGTTTCTCTGGAAACCTCTGTCAGGTGAGTGGCGATGGAATCTCCAAAGGCCAAGTTTCTACAGCAGAGCTCCCTCCTCTTTGTGCCCCCCCCTTCCCCTCCCTCTGCCCCACCCCCTGCCCCTCCTGGCTCTGTGAGTCGCCCTGAAGTCTGTTAACGTTCGGTGACCAGGGACTTCTGCTAGGTGAACGCAGGTGGAAGGACACCGAGGAGTGGTTTTCTTCATAGTGTCAGCAGCCTGTTGATTTGACTTTGTGCCCCCGACCCTGAGCTCTCCCACTCTGCCCTGTTTCGCCCGTGTATCCCTGGACAGTCTCTAGGACGTAACTGTATATTATGTAGGGTGTTCTTCTAATGGAAGGAGGTGAAGGGGTCAGATTCCAGCGTCTGCTGCCTCAGAGCAGTTAGAATCACACCTCCGTTTCATCTCCCCCTTCCCTGCTCCCGGTCCTTGCAGCTGGACATAGATTATTGCGAGCCTAATCCCTGCCAGAATGGCGCCCAGTGCTACAACCGCGCCAGCGACTATTTCTGCAAATGTCCCGAGGACTACGAGGGCAAGAACTGCTCCCACCTTAAAGACCACTGCCGCACGACTCCCTGTGAAGGTACCTCCCCGCCTGCCGTCCTGACTGGCTGCCGCCTCTTGCCCCATTGGTCACTGCCCCTCAATATTCTCAGAAGCTGCGTGGGTGAGACTGAGCACCCCTAACCTGACTGCTTAGGGAAGCCGTTTATTCAGGCCCGCTGGTGGGGGAGCCATGTCCACACGTAGCCCAGGGGCTAGCATTCCTGTTCTGGGGTGGGCTCATTGGCAACAGGGAGACAGTCCTCAAAGCAGTGCTGCCAGAACTTTCTGCAGCCGTGGAAATGTCTGCTATCTGCACTGTTGGGTATGGTAGCCACAGGAGCATCAAGTGTGACTGGTCCGACTAGAACGGGGGACTTTACTTAATTTCAGTTCATTTAAATAGCCACACGTGTCTCGTATAAGGTGACACAGCTTTCAGGTTCTCTGTCCTTCCCGCTTGCTCAAGTACGATTACATAGGAAGTAAAGCTGGCCCTGCTTCCTTCAGCAAGCTTCTGCCAGACTGAGGAAATGTCACAGGGAGGAGGAGAGGGGCCCACAGACACGTAGGCTTCTCAGCTACCTAGGGGGAAAAGGCCTTAAAAAAAAAAACAAAAAACTTCAGTCTGCCCGGAGCCTCAACTTTGCCTGTCACAGTGTGATGTGGCCCACTGCCAGAGTCTTGGCCCCCCCAGGTGCCTCTTGACTTCTTACCCTCATTAGCCAAAGGGTGCCTTTCTCCAGGAAAGCAAACTTGGCATAGGTCCTTGGCTTAGGAATGCCATGTCCCAGGGGTCCGTGGCCATGATCTGATCCCAAGTCTGTCTTCTAGTGATTGACAGCTGCACAGTGGCCATGGCTTCCAACGACACGCCTGAGGGGGTGCGGTATATTTCCTCGAACGTCTGTGGTCCCCACGGGAAGTGCAAGAGTCAGTCGGGAGGCAAATTCACCTGTGACTGTAACAAAGGCTTCACTGGAACATACTGCCATGAAAGTAAGACCCCTCTTAGGGGATGGGGCAGGGTGCCCCCCACCTCTCCTCTGCCCAGCTCGGGGAGCATTTGAGTCACTTCAGTCGAGACCAGTGAAAGCTTACCGTTCCACCTGGGGCCTGAGACCGAGCTGGGTTTAATTGATGAGATCACTGACGCCTCTGACCCTTCAGCAGGCTTATGTTCTAGAATCTTAGCAGTTGGGGTGGTCCCTCTTTTCCGTAGGAGTTTCTTCTCCACTCCCTCCAAGTAGCTTAGCCTCTGAGGTACTAAAACAGACAAGGCATCCTCGGGAGGGTTCTGCCTGATAAGCTGCCTGTTGAATTCAAGAAAGGGTCCTGATGTAGTTGAGAATGTGGAGGTGCCCCCTGGCCCCTCATTTTCTCAGGAGGTGGCCCTGGGACCAGTGCCTGGCTATGGCCTTGGGTGTCCTTTATTCACCAGCTTTTTGTCTTCATTTCACAGATATTAATGACTGTGAGAGCAACCCCTGTAAAAACGGTGGGACTTGCATTGATGGGATCAACTCCTACAAGTGCATCTGTAGTGACGGCTGGGAGGGGGCCTACTGTGAAACCAGTGAGTGTGGTCTTTCTGGGCCAGACAGCTCTGGAATACTGGTGCGGGCAGGGTCGGGGGTTGTGGATTTCTTCATGGGATGCTTGTCTTTTTCATGGGAATGAAACTGTGAGACCAACTGTTCTTGTCCTGGGATAGCACTGCCTGTGTCCTGTTAGCATTTGTGAGTGCCGATGACAGGCAATGGGGAGGAGCTTCCACCGAGGACCTGTAGAGGCAGAGTGTCATTAGGATAAATATCCCCGCTTGCGGAGAAAGTAATCCTCTTTCTGTTTTGATTGTAATTTGTGCCTGTCCTGATGTTACCTTCCATGGGAGCGACAAAGGCCTGTCCCTGTCTTGCCACCTTGTGGTGTTATGAGTAACCCAGTTGAGGGCTCCTTTACTCCTGGAGAAGAGTGAAGGTGTGACCCCTGGGGTTGCTCAGCGGGTCTTTGACCTTGGAGTGGAAAGCAGCAGGTGGAGGTGGCCATAGGAAGGGTGCAGCTCTTCTATGCCCTGAACATTTCTGGAAGCTTCTTGAGCTGGGTGTCTCCTCTTTGATTCTAGACATTAATGACTGCAGCCAGAATCCCTGCCACAACGGAGGCTCGTGTCGTGACCTTGTCAACGACTTCTACTGTGACTGTAAAAATGGGTGGAAAGGAAAGACCTGCCACTCGCGTAAGTGGTAGCTGGCTGGGCCCCCCCCCTCCCCGGAGCCCCTCCGAACTTCTGTCTTCTGTGAGGGGGGCTGGCCGGGGGCTCACACAGAAATCCCCCTCCTCCAGGTGACAGCCAGTGTGACGAGGCCACGTGCAACAACGGTGGCACCTGCTATGACGAAGGGGACGCTTTCAAGTGCATGTGTCCTGGAGGCTGGGAAGGGACGACCTGCAACATAGGTAGCTTTCTGCCCCATGTGGGGTTGGCCGTGGGTGTGGCCGTCTCAACACCTAGGACTGTTTTCCTGGCAGGTCTGGTTCTTGGCTCCCCAGGCTGTCTTTGGATCCTCAGGGAGGGTGGTCCTGTCTGTTCTTGTCTTGTAGCCCGGAACAGTAGCTGCCTGCCCAACCCCTGCCATAATGGGGGCACCTGTGTGGTCAACGGGGACTCCTTCACATGTGTCTGCAAAGAAGGCTGGGAGGGGCCCATCTGTACTCAGAGTGAGTGTCCTCCTGCTCCACGCACCTTGAACTCTGCCAGGGCTGTGGGAGCACAGCCTGACACCCTCAGGGACTCGCGATGGAAACCAGAAGCAGAGCTGTTTGATGTCTGCTTCTGCATCACCTGGGTCTGTTCTAATGCACTTGATGGACTGCAGCCCTGACCTGGGCATGAGAAAGTCGCTAAGGAGATAAGTGGAGACAGATGGTGTCTGTGCTCCCAGCGTGGGTCTGAACAGCAGCCTGTCTCCTTCCATTCTCACAGCCCCCTGCCCGCCTGGAGCGGGGCCTCTTCCTGTGCCGTGTCCCACGGCACAGGGAAGAAACTTGTGGCACAGGCCTGGTTCCAATTGAACAGAGGTCATCAGCGCCTTTTGCCGGTGTAAACTACAACCCTATCATACGGGTATTAGGGAAATAAGGGGTGTTTCTACATAGGGTTAAAACTGCTTTGCCCAGTGAAGGCCTTGGTATTAAGTTGTCTTTTTACTTTGCAGATACCAATGACTGCAGCCCTCATCCCTGGTAAGCATGACCACCTTTGAAGCCAGCCCTTGTTGGCTGCATTGTGCATGGGCATCCCCCAGGGTCTTGTCTCGAATGCAGGTTCTGCTGGGGGAGGTCTGGGTGGGGCCCTGCCTGTGGAACAAGCAGCCAGGGGGATGCTGGTCCTGCTGGCCCATGGACCACACTTTAATTAGCCAGGCTGTGTCTCCATTGCCAGCCATGATTCTCCACCTTGGCTGCCCACGAGGATCACCTGGGGAGCTTTTAGAAGTTCCAATGCCTGGACTGCAACGGAGCCCTGTGTCTGAGACTCTCTGGGGGTGGGATCCAGGTACCATTGTTTTTAAAACTCCCCAGGCAATGGGGAGTGCAGCCACCGAGTGTAACTGGCATAGCTGCCTGTGGTGAACTGGCTGGTGGAGTCGTGGATCCGGGGACTGGGAGGTCAGTAACAGAGGCGGTCTCTGCTTTCTTCTTAGTTACAACAGTGGCACGTGTGTAGATGGGGACAACTGGTACCGGTGCGAGTGTGCCCCCGGCTTTGCTGGACCTGACTGCAGAATAAGTAAGGACCAGCCCCAGTTGGTTTCCCCAGTGGTGGTCTTGTCCCTAACTCCCAGCCCTCAGACCAGCACTTTTCATCTTGAAAACGGTTAAGGTCATTGTTCCTTTAGCCCTGAGAGGCACATAGTCTCCCACCTCCAGCTGGGATTAAGGTAGCCCAGGCCGGAACCTCCCAGGTACCTGCTGGTCCTTCCCCGGTGGTACAGCTCTCGTCTAGGGGAAAGAGTACCAGCCACAGAATTGGATGATTAATCTATTCTGAGGCCCCAAGGAAAGAGTGCTTTTCCCCTTGACTACACCAAAATCATGGGCAGGTGGATGTTAGCCACAGAGGACAGAGCTAACGGCAGTGGATGGGACTAGGGTTGTGGTTTCCAAAGGTTTGATCAGGCCTTGGTGAAATGATTAAAACGGGAGGCAGACAGTACAGTTTTTCAGGGTGCTTAAGGTCTTTATTTTGAGCCTTTTCCTACCTTTTTATACGCCCTTTAGTTTGGGGGAGAAAAAAGAGATAGTTATATTTTTTATTCTCATCCCCAAATTATTTGAAATTTTACTAGTGGTTGAGATTCCTAAGTCTGGGACTGACTGGTCTTCAGTCCCCACTAAGTTGGGATAGATTTGGTCTAGTCTAATTTAGATTTCTAAATTGTGTTGGCAAGCTGTCGCCTTGGCCCCCTGCCTCTTTTTGTAAATAAAGTTTTATTGGCACACAGCTACTCCTTTATGTACTGTCTAAAGCTGCTTTCATGCTACAACAGAGTTCAGTAGTCATGACAAAGCCCACATGGCCCTCAAAGGTTAAAATATTTGGCCGTTTTCAAGAATTTTGCCAGTCCTTTTTGCCAGAACTGACTCTCAGCTGCTCAAAAGTCAGGCTAATAATCTTTGGGGAGGGTAGTAACTGGTGGTTTTTGGGGTACTGATGATAGGTTTCTTTATTTGGGTACTGGTTACATATCTCATCAGGCTTATACTTAGGGTCTGTATGCTTTCTCTATGTATGTTAGGTTAGTAAAAACTTAGAAAAAAAACATCACTGCTTCCCACTGGAACCTAAACTTGATCTCTTGATTTCTCCTAGACATCAATGAATGCCAGTCCTCACCGTGTGCCTTTGGGGCAACCTGTGTGGATGAGATTAATGGCTACCGGTGCATCTGTCCCCCAGGGCACAGCGGTGCCAAGTGCCAGGAAGGTATGTGGGTCAGGCTGCAGCTGCCCATGGGGCGAGCAGGCCCTAGTCACTGCAGTTACCCTTTGACTGTTCCTGAGTGGGCACTGTGCTAAGGGAGAGAACATGGAGGGGATATGCAGAGGGAGCCACAGGAACCGGGGAAGCTTAAGAGGCCCACTACAAATAGCGTAGCTGTTTTTAGTCCAGCTCTTGGGCAGTGCTGCTATATGACAAACCACTCCCAGACATATGCCCTATAGCAGGCATTTGCTCGTGTTGCTCAGGGGCGTGCAGGGCAGGCAGAGTGAGAATGGGCTGCGGGCTGGGCTCAGGTCTATTCTGTATGCTTCCTCACCCCCTCCTTGGACCAGCAGCCCTATTTGGCAAACGGCCGGCTTACAAGAGGCCGAGCTTAGCTGTGACCGACTGCTCACATCCCTTCCGCTAAGGCCACCCTGGCCCAGCCAGGTGGTCATGTGGCCACATGCCGAGGCAGCCTGTGAGGGAAGAAGACCTGTTGTCCCATGGCACAGGGCAGAGCTGTAATCCTTCCCCAACAGGGAGGGAGTGAAGAATAGAGAGAGCAGTCAACAGAAAAGGACACCCCCTCCACTCAGGCACCCTACCTTGCAGTTTCAGGGAGACCCTGTATCACCGTGGGGAGCGTGATACCAGATGGGGCCAAGTGGGATGACGACTGCAACGCCTGCCAGTGTCTGAATGGAAGAGTCGCCTGCTCCAAGGTACGGCGGGCGGGCCTCCGCGCTCGCCTGCGTTGCGGAGTTGCCACTGCCGGGTTTTCCTCCGGAGCTGCCCTGCTCCATCTCTTGTCTCCCTCCCTCTCCAGGTCTGGTGTGGCCCTCGACCCTGCCTGCTCCACAAAGGGCACAGCGAGTGCCCCAGCGGGCAGAGCTGCATCCCGATCCTGGATGACCAGTGCTTTGTCCGCCCCTGCACGGGCGTGGGCGAGTGCCGGTCTTCCAGTCTCCAGCCGGTAAAGACCAAGTGTACCTCTGACCCCTACTACCAGGAGAACTGTGCCAACATCACGTTCACCTTCAACAAGGAGATGATGTCACCGGTACGGAACCAGGGCTTTTTTGGTTTGCCATGGCGGTGTGTATCTGCTTGTTCCAAAGCAGGAGCGTCCTGTGCTAGGCTCTTGTTCTCCTTAGCTTCAATTACTGACCTCCAAGGAAACCTCAGCCTTTTTTTTTTTTCCCCCCCTCTTCATCCAGTAGCTTATGTGTGTGGTTTTTAAATGTGATTCTAGGGTCTCACCACGGAGCATATTTGCAGTGAATTGAGGAATCTGAACATCTTAAAGAATGTTTCTGCTGAATATTCCATCTACATAGCCTGTGAGCCTTCCCCTTCTGCGAACAATGAAATACACGTGGCCATTGTAAGTATGAGGCCCAGTCACACTTCATTACTTGATTGCAAGGTGGTTCACAAACTTCAGGTAGCCACTGTCCAGACAGAGCGGGGACGCTGAAAGCGAGCTTGGCACACACGTTCAGTAACTTTCAGTAATGGCTACTGGGGAGTGTTGCCCTGACCGTGCATCTGACCGTTCTCCTTTTTCCAGTCTGCCGAAGACATACGGGATGATGGAAACCCAATCAAGGAGATCACCGACAAAATTATAGATCTTGTTAGTAAACGGGACGGGAATAGCTCGCTTATTGCTGCTGTGGCGGAAGTGCGAGTGCAGAGGCGGCCTCTGAAGAACAGAACGGGTAGGTGGCAGGTGGGGACAGTGCCCATGAGGGAGTACTGTCCTATCGATTTTGGCTCACCATCCAGCAGGTGGGGCATTAGCTGACAGTTTCCCCTCTTGCAGAATACCCCCAGCCCCCCACCCCGCTATTTAACTGGGGTCAGTTATTTAACTTGGTCATAGGCCAGCTGCTGTGACCAAGGTCCTGTGGTGATGGACAGAGGTACCTTCTTTCCCGGCCTCCTCATTGTGCTCTCGGAAGCCGGCCCCCCTGCAGAACACGCACCATCCCCAGATCCACTTCGAAGCCCTAGGGCAGAGCATTGCTGTGCCTTGAGCTCGTGGCCAGGCATACCCTGCTGTGGTATTCTGGTGTCGTGGGACAGCCCGGCCTAAGCACTGTGAGACACGGGTTTGGTAGACAGCCCGATGGCCCTGCGGGACAGCCACACTCACCTTTGACCCCCATTGTTCTATCGAGGCGAGAAACTGGGTGCACGAGAATACGGGACATTTGAGCTCTGCACGCTCAGATCGGGTTGCAGGTCATGCTGCAAACCACATCCTCTAATGAGCTTCAGCCCGAGGAGCCAGACTTTCCTTGATCGAACCAGATGCTCCTCTCCACATGGCCGTCAGGAGCCTCGCGGAGCTGCTGCTGCGCTTGGTCTCTGGGGACAAACATGTCAGGGTCCCCAAGGGGCCCCACTCCTGTACTTGCTTATCAAGCTGTGAAGTGACAATATGTGGTTGTGAAAAGGGACTTGTCCCCATGGCACCCCTTTGAGGAATTACGGGCAGGAGCCACACCACTGTTGGTATTCTTTTGTTGCTGTGATGGCTTCCCCCACCCTGCCCTTTTGCGAGTTCATTGGTTTTGTGCCCGCCTTACAGATTTCCTGGTTCCTCTGCTGAGCTCCGTCTTGACTGTGGCTTGGATCTGTTGCCTGGTGACGGCCTTCTACTGGTGCGTGCGGAAGCGGCGGAAGCCCAGCAGCCACGCTCGCTCGGCCTCCGAGGACAACACCACCAACAACGTGCGGGAGCAACTGAACCAGATCAAAAACCCCATCGAGAAGCACGGAACCAACACGGTCCCCATCAAGGATTACGAGAACAAAAACTCCAAAATGTCAAAAATCAGGACACACAACTCTGAGGTGGAGGAGGACGACATGGACAAGCACCAGCAGAAAGCCCGGTTTGCCAAACAGCCTGCCTACACGCTGGTAGACCGAGAGGAGAAGCCCCCCAACGGCACGCCAGCCAAACACCCAAACTGGACAAACAAACAGGACAACAGGGACCTGGAAAGCGCCCAGAGCTTAAACCGGATGGAGTACATTGTATAGCAGAGCGTGGGCGCGGTCGCCGCTAGGTAGAGTCTGAGGGTGCTGGGGGCTTGTAGTTCTTCACCTGTTGTGTCCTAGTCCAGTCTGAGGCTGTCGTTGACGTAGAATTCCTGTGTTAATTTAAGTTTTGACAAGCTGGCTTACACTGGCAAGGGTAGTTTCTGTGGTTGGCTGGGAAATCAAATGCTGCATCTCACAGCTATGCAAAAAAACCAGTCCAAAGTGCCCCCCCACCCCGCCCCCCGCTGCACACGGCCCACAGCCGCCAGCTCTCGGACCAGGCTCCCCGGAGAACACCCGGCCCCTGGGCCTTGAGCTCCCACTTCTGCCAGCTGTCCCGATGGTGATGCAGTCTTAGGATCATAGTTTTTATTTATATTTATTGACTCTTGAGTTGTTTTTGTATATTGGTTTTATGATGACGTACAAGTAGTTCTGTATTTGAAAGTGCCTTTGCAGCTCAGAACCACAGCAACTATCACAAATGAGTTTATTATTTATTTTTTTTTATTGTATTTTGTTGTTGGGGGAGGGGGAACTTTGATGTCAGCAGTTGCTGGTAAAATGAAGAATTTAAAGAGGAAAAATGTGTCAAAAGTAGAATTTTGTATAGTTATGTAAATAATTCTTTTTTATTAATCACTGTGTATATTTGATTTATTAACTTAATAATCAAGAGCCTTAAAACATCATTCCTTTTTATTTATATGTACGTGTTTAGAGTTGAAGGTTTTTGATAGCATTGTAAGTGTATGGCTTTATTTTTTGAACTTATTTTCTTATTACGTGTTGCCTATAAGCCAAAATTAAGGTGTTTGAAAATAGTTTAAAACAATAGGATGGGCTTCAGTGCCTGGAATACTGGTGGAATTTTTTTTTTTTTTTGTACGACATCAGATGTTAAACACCTTCTATAGCATCACTTTAAAACACGTTTTAAGGACTGACTGAGGCAGTTTGAAAATTAGTCTAGAACAGCAGGTTCCTTTTTTTTTTTTTTTTTTCCTGCTTTAGACTTGAAAAGAGACAGGCAGGTGATCGGCTACACAGCAGTTTAAGGGAACAAGTCTGAGCTTCGACTTTACGTAGCCAAAACATGAGTGGTTGAATATCATTAAAAATAACAAATTGTGTGAAGTTGGAAGCACGCCAATCTTATTTTGTAAATTGATTTCCTTTCACCATTCGTATGTAATACTGAACCACTTGTAGATTTGATTTTTTTTTTTGTTATCTACTGCATTTAGGGAGTATTCTTATAAGCTAGTTGAATACTTGAACCTTAAAATGTCCAGTAAGATCACTGTTTAGATTTGCCATAGAGTACACTGCCTGCCTTAAATGAGATCAAAATGCTATTACAAAGTCGAAGATCAAAAAGGCTTATGAAACAGTTAATTTCGTTGGTTCACCATTGAGACCGTGAAGATACTTTGTATTGTCCTATTAGTGTTATGAACATAAAAATGCATCTCTGATGTGTTGTTCCTGGCAATAAATTTTGAAAAGTACTATTTATTAAATTTTTTGTATGAAACATGGAACAGTGTGGCCTCTTCTGAGCTTATGTAGTTTTGCTTGGCTCTGCCTTTGCCACCCCGCCGAGTCTGTTCTGGTAATCGGGGTGTGATAAATAGGCCGCGCTTGACAGGGGCACGGAGGAGGAAAAACTGAAAGCCTTTTCAGCCACAAACTTCAGCTGAAGTTCTCAAAAAAACCCTGGGCTGCTGTGAAGCCAGAGCCTTGCGAGCCCCATCTCGGGGGGGCCTTGATTCCCTTGTTATTCAACAGCAAGTGTGAATACTGCTTGAATAAACACCACTGGATTAATGGCCTGTAGTGTGGAGGTGAATTGTTTGTGAGCACTCACGGGAAATGCCCACCGCACTAAAAGGGTTTTTAAAAAGTTTGGAATTAGCATTGGGGGAGGAAGAGGGAGATTTGGTGCGTTAGATCTTTTTTCTTTTTTTTTTTTTTCCCCTGGCTACTTGGATTAATATTAATGTCCTGCCATCCTCCTGGACCACACCCTCGTGGCTTCTGTGCATGTGTACACTTCCAGGGTGGTTTCCTAACCACCACCTCCTGTGCAGTGAGAAGCTTCTGGGGTTAGAGCCATCTACTACTCACCTTGTGCCCAGGGAGTCCGTGTTTGGGTGGCCTCACCGCTGCAGCCGTGGGGTGCCAGGTAGGTAGCTGGCCTTCCAGGAGGTTCCAAAGGCCACACATCTGCACCTGTCGAGGACAGGAGAGCTGTGGTTCTCCCTGTGGCTGCTGGCACCAGGGCCAAATGGCCCTGCCCCCGCCCCCCCCACCCAGGTGGGGCTGGGGAAGCCTCGCCTCTAGCGCCTCTGTAGCCAGGGATGAGCCGCGGGGACGGGCACATGGATGGCTTCCAGCAGTGGCTTGGAGTTGCCAGAGGTTCCCTGCTTCTGAGGAGCAAGCCAAAGCTTATCCTCCCTGGAACCGTCCCCCAGCGTTACACAGTCAGGCCATCTGCCCACCTCCAGTTTGCATAGGTTTTTCTTCTTCCTTGGGAAAGTTTTCTTCTATCAGGCTAGGAACTATGTTCTCTGATGGGTATCTGTTTAAGAAGGGGCGACGGGCTTTAAAAACATCCCTAGCTTCCTGTGCATGAGCAGAGCACTGAGGAGTCAGAATCCAGAGCAGTGCGTTTGGGCTTGCTGGGAAGGCAGCCCGAAGGACCTGGACACCGGTGAGTCTGGATTCCCACAACATCTCCCTGCCCTGGTGTAGCAGTACTTTCTGTCCCTAATCTCTGCCAGTGGACATCTGGTTTCTGCAAGGTAGGGTGACAGGGAGGGAGAAGTGCTCCGGTATAGACCCAGTGAGCCAGGACACCATCTGATTCAGCAGTGCTCGACTCAAACACCATCCCAAAGCAATACCTTGCTCCAGTGGTTTGTGAACTTGGATTCTTCAGGACCCCAGAATTCCTTAGGTTGTTGCCAAGTGCTTTTGTGCCAAGAGGGAAAAAAAAGTTTAATGAGCCTCTGCAATTCTTTATTCCAGGAGGGAAGTGATCTTGAGATTCACATTTGTTTTAAGAAGCCTTCTCAGTAGTGAGAAGGCAGAGATGAGGCTCCTCTGGGCATGGCTCAAAGCCAGGCCCTTAATCGTAAAGGGCAGTTTTCCCCTTACTCCAGGTAGAGGTAATCAGGCAAGGGACCCCTGGTTATCTTGGGGATGAGGTGGAAAAGAAGGGACACTATACCTTTCCCATTCCCCATCAATATTCTGGGCCCTCTTCAAGCAGACCCTGGAAGAGAAGGAATTTGTTAGTCCAGAAACTTGACTGACTCGAGCCCGAGCATTAGACCACACCACGAAACTCCAGTAAGGAATCAACTCGAAGCTGACTGTGCTGAAATTCTAAACTTAGGCAATATAAAATCAGAAAAGGGGGTGGGTGGCTCTATCTTAATTGACTAGAAGTCCAGTGAGACTGGGTGACACTCAGAAGCATAACTTGCTGGCAGGTTTCTCTCCATGCAGAGTCCCAGGCCCGGTGCAAGAGTGGGGCCAGGGAATCTGTATTTTCAACAAGCTCTCCCCTCCCTCCCCCCTCCTCTCCAGCTTATGTATAGTAAAATTTAAGAACAACTCTACTGAAGTACTAAAGTATAAGCTCTTCATTAATTACAATGTTTTTCCTCCTTGTTAAACTGAATTAATTAGCCTGGAAGCCAGTTTGTTGCTAAATTGCCACCTGACATCATTTTTAAGGAAAATAATTATACTGCCCCTTGAGCAAGTTGTGGTCTCAGTGCTTCATGTTTATTGGCTGATCTGAGGGGTCAGGGAGTCAAAGTTAACTTTTTTGGTAAGAGTTCTTAGGTACCCAAGAGCCCAAAGAACAAGAGCATGGGTTTCCCACCTTCCTCAACAGTGTACGCCTGTCTGTCCAAAGATGAGTGAGTGGGTAGCTAAACACTAGTTGTCTTTAAAGGGTAAAAAAGTCCTATGGACCTACAGAAGCTTGCAGCTTGGGCTGGGCAATGTTTTCTATCATTTCCGCTTCGGCTGCGGCTCCTTGCCTCTACTGGGAATAAGAAGCAGGAGTTCAGAGGTTCCTGGTCTGGGAAGACACACAAGCACTGGGTTATGGGAAGCCTCCTCCTGCTAATGTGTATTTATACTTTGTGAGCTCTGATTCATCCTAGCATTGGAACAGAAATCTGCTTCCTGAGGTTCTGTTTTTAAATAGATAGTTTGCAAAAACAACAATTATTTTTCTTAGCATTTTTTTTTTCCCACCCCACAAGCAGCTAAACATCCTGGCCTGGGCTATGTCAGTCTCCAGCAATGCCAACAGACAGCTTGGTTACTGGAGGCAGAAGGGTGCCCCGAGGCAGTTCTGTAGGGTGTTGGCCCCAGAAGTGTTAAAAACAAAGGTTAGAAACCATTAGGGCAATCTTGTTGCATCACTTTGAATCCATGAGATATTTCTGGAACTATTAAAAATAACGAATTTCCCTTTGTAAACAGCTGCCTTCCGATGGTCGTTAAAAGTAAGGACAAGTGGGGGTGATGCTCGTGGGACCCCAGGTCCCACAGCATGCCTGCCTGGCACCCTTTGAGAGTGTGTCAAAAGGGCGCGGCTCCCTTGCTTTGGACATAAATTCCACCTGTGTTACTTGCTCTTGCATGCCGGGCACAACCTTCCTGGCGTAGAGTGTGTTTCTTTCAAGTCCCAGGCAGCTTTTACAAGTCTTAAATTATGTATCATTAGGCATGGGTCTGGTATTAACCTGTGATACGCATAAGTCGGGAAAATTAACTTGGAGAGAGTGAAGGCTCTTAAACCAATAAGAACCTGCCTGCTGCCTCCGACCCCACCCCCACCCCTTCCCCTACAGTATCCACACCAGGGCACCCGAAGGTTGAATTATCCGGAGAGCAAAAGCAGATGCCAGCAAGATGAAAGTAACAGCTTTGTTTTAAAGAGAAGCTCTCCCGGCAGGGCCAGTGGGGGCTCCTCCATGGTCCCCGAGGGGAATCCAAGTTTGCAGCTGGCTTCCTAATGACTACTCAGGCAACCAAACGGCTTGGCTCCCACTCTGCCCCTGAAGAGTGCACAGCGGCTTCCTTTCATCAGCGCTGAGACATGCGCAGTTTTGAAAAGCCTCTGTCTCAGACTCACTGGACAGTGATGCAATTGGAGACCTTACCCGTCAAAGGCTCCAACCCACACTACTTTCCCAGGAGGGGAAACTGAGGCCTAGAGAGGTTGGAGGATTTGCCTAAGGCCACACAGAGGGTTAGCAGCTGGGGCTAGAACCTCGGGCTCCTGCTGCTTGGGTTGCTGTAGCTTCTGGGAATTTGCCAGATTTATGTCCGGATCCTGCCTTTGGTGTGAATTTCAAAGGCACAGAATTGGGAGAGCAGTGATTAACAAAAAGGGGCTGCAAAGCCTCCAGGGAGACTGCAGAGAGCTGCCAAGGAGACACTGTCCCCAGGCTGAGCGGTGCCTCCTGCAGGTTTTGCCTAGAAAGTGACATCTTTATAAATCTGATAGCAACAGGTATTTTCTGAACCAAAGGCTGACTAAGCCCTGTCCCCTCTTTGGAGGTGGTTCCTTTGCTCTTGCGCAGCTTCAGATTTCCTTCTCAGTCTCCGCTTCACAGAACTAGAACGTAAGACTGCAGGAATAGGGGCTCAGAGAGGGAATCGACAGCCCCACTCACTACACTCCTCTGCGCACGCGCACACACGGCAGGCTTATGCACTTGCGCATGTACGCACACACACTTTACACCTCTCAGGACGTTGGTGGGGCTCTCCGTGTATGAAAGGGGGTTGGGAGGGTCCTGGCCAGTGTCCGATGATGGCAACTGTGATTCGGCTTCATCCCACATTCCCTAAACACTTGCTCCCCTGGCAGGCTACTTCCAGACTGTTCACGGAAAAATCATCTGAGCATTAAACAACAGTACCATCCAAGTAGCCTGAATGCAATGAAGTTCACCCGTCCAGTGCACAGCTGGGCCAGCACGGGCAGATCTAGGAGTTCCTGGCACTGCCTGTGGGCAGTTCTCCTTCCTCCACCCAACACCCCAAAAAGCCTACTCCCCCATGCTCTCCCCACCCACCACAGAGGGATTAGGAACATATCCCACAAGTCATCTTTAACCTGTTTGTCGTGTTAGGGTAGGTCAGAATTACATATTATGCAAAAATTTCCTACGTGCTAAGGCACCCACACTGAACGACTGGAAAAAACCCCATCCTGGAGACCAAAACATAAACCCTCCAAGTTCAGGACATTAACAATCAGATAGCCTCTCTCTGGGGGGCTCTCTCTGGCTTTGCCAGGATGGTATGTGGAAGTGTTTTTTAAAAGCAATCAAGGCCCAACGCAGAAAGGGAGAGCACAAATGTGAAACAGCTACAGGTTTGTACAAAACTAAGGAAAAAGTGTGAGCATAAGGAAAGTGAATGGGAAGGGGTCCGAAGGGGGTAGGCAAGGCCTCACCAACACCAAGCCTCCGGCTTTCCCCACACAGCCACAACCCCTGTATTTCTGCATTTCCTGGGAGCTCTTGGTACAACACTCAGCAAAAGAGGTCCCGAACATTTCCTCCGGGGCGCCGTGCCTCCACATGGGCCTGATGGGTGACCTGTTGGCTTTCACCTTCTCGGTGTGCAAAGCCAGGCTGTCTGCTGAGTGGCAAAGGCATACACTCTGGAGCCAGACTTCCTTGATTCCAATCACAGCTCTTCCTTCCCGATTTCTGGCAAGGTGTTTTTTTGCCTGTGCGGTGTTAAGCTCACACAGCTGCAGTCCAACAGCAGAATTTCTGGCCTTTGGGGTTGGACAGACCTGGATTCTAGGCTCTGCAACTTACTAACTTTGGAAAGTTCCTGAAATTCTTTGCATCTTAGTTTCCTCGTCCATGAAATGGTGATAAGAAATGTGTGCCACTGCTCGTATTCATGAAAAGGGCTGCAGGAAGAAGAAAGAACAGTGTTCTATGAGACAGGATATAGAGTCCACTAAAAGATTAAGGAATCCAGCTAGATTCCAATGACAGTCTCTGTTCTCGCCACTGAACTGGGCCTCTGTCTGAGAAGAGCTAAGGAAGGGCTGTTGGATCTGGAGGTAGAGAGAAATCCAAGATGGCCCCCAGAGATTCCAGGGCCCGGTTATTTGATCAAACACTAACCCAAGTACTGCTGTGAAGGGATTTTGCAGATGTAATTAAAGTCTCCAATTAGTTGGCCTTAAATTATGGAGATTTTCCAAGTGGGGCTGACCTAATCACAGGAGCTCTTGAAAAGTAGGGTTTTTTTCTCTGGCTGGTCAGAGCAGAAGTCAGAGATACAAAATGTGAGAGATTCAGCACAAGGGAGGCTTCTCCATTCTTGAGATGGAGGAGGCTATGTGGCAAGGACTCGAGAATGGCCTCCAGTTGCTGAGTGAATTCCCCCGGCCAATCACCAATATGACAATGGAGCCCACAGTCTTAAAATGACAAGGAACTGAATTTTGTCAAAAATACAAGGGAGCTTGAGAGTAGGTCTTTCCCTAGTTGAGCCTCCAGATGAAAATACAGCCTGACAGACACCCTGATCTGAGCCTTGTAAGACCCAGAGCAGAGGATCCAGCCAAATAGTGTCAGAACCTGTGAAAGCATCAATTTACATTGTTGCAAGCTGCTGAGTGTATGGTTGTTCCACAGCAACAAGTTCTCTAAAGGGAGCTATAGGAGGCTCCGTCATGTGGTGGTGCTCGTCCCGGCTACACAAACCATCGGCTTTTCCCCAAATCAGTTCAGTGCCTGCTATCAATGCAGCAGAAAGAAAAGTGCATTCAAGGTAAGAATGAACTACAGGACCACAAGAAAACTTGGTTCCCAATTAAATTCTACAAGTGTGTGGTCTGCCAGTGTAGATAGCTCTCAACGACCTCTGAATAATAGTAATAGAACATGGTTCTGTCTTCCATATCCATCCTCCCTACCCTTTTATTCGGTTAGAGTCAGATGAGGTAAGCCCAGGTGCTTGGCCGTGGAGGACTCCAGGACACACGGTCTTGGGTCAGTCTTCTCTCCTTATGGAATGTGATCATGTTTGACTTGATTTCTTGATGAGGTTTTCAGAGGACTAGACGTCCCAAAAATACTTGGTAATGCCCCCCCACCCCCACCCTGGCCTCAAGCAGTCTTCCCCCTAGAAGGAAGTTCTCTCCTCGGCTGGCCATTTGCTGTGCACTGGGTCAGAGCTAAATATCAAGCCCAACTTTCTCTCATACCATCTCCTCTGTCCTGAGTCTGCCCTCACCGGGGCAGCTGGCCTAGATGAACGTGCATAGCCAGTGGCAGAAAGTTTAGGTTTCTCTCAGGTTCAGCGAGCTTTCCTAAAGTGTTAACCAGGGCCTAGAATTAGACCTTGTGAACTTGCAGAACAACAGCTAAAATCGTTTCCACAACCAGGATCCAGAACATGCAATTTGAGAAACTGGTGCTGAGGAATACTATCTTCAAGAGAAAACAAAGCCAATTTGATGTGGAAAATTCACAGTTGGACAGTATTCTTGTCTTTGAGCCTGTATAGAGATTTTAGGTGAGATCCAGAAGGTTCCAGCTAGAGATAATTAGCATCAAAACAAGGACCCCGATAGCAGACCCCCTGAATCTCTGATATGGAGAGCTCTTTCTCCCAGAAGTGGTTTCGTACTGATGGGCACTTTTCACTAGGAAGATTCCGGATGACACTTTTTGAGATGGCCCAGCGTCTGCCCATGCAGTCACCACTCTGCTCTAGATGGTCACTGAGCCAAGCAGAAGGCACTGGGAAAAGGCTCACCAGGGAAGCATTTTGAGGGGATCATACAAATCAAAGCGGTGCTGTTGCTTCACAAGCCTCGCTTCCTTCTGGCATTATTACAGAAGGGCCTTCTAGGCTCCTCCTACTGGGACACATCCCAAACACTCAGTCTGCCACATCAAGGCTGGAGGTTGCCCTAATTCACCATTCCACCTTCTCCCTCTGACAAGAGGAATGGATGGGCTGGTATTAATCCTTCCGGGCACCCACAGTGGGTTTGGGAAAGAGCCTTCTGCATGCTTCTCACCAACTGAGCATGTTAAGGAGGCAGAGAAAAGGCCTTATGAGCCACTGGGCTTAGAAAAATTCCCAGTCAATCCATCACCTGCCTCCTCCGGAGAAGGGTCTGCCAGTGCAACCCACAGTTCCCCGGGCAGGTGGGGAGAGGGATGTGAGGCAGCAAGTGGAAGTAAGAGCTGTGTCTGCGTTCCCCATGCCAGAGTGTGTGTGTGTGTGCGTGCGCACGCATGTGTGCACATGTGTCTGTGTGTGTGTATCTAAGTGTAGAGACAGGACTAGTAATAGTAGAGCCAGTGAGAGGGCGTGGGAGACTGGGAACTTATTTATAAAATCTCTTCTGCCCTAAAGCAAGTCAAACTCCCTGCTGAGGAGTTGCTTTTTCTTCCTCCCTTTTGAGTCTTGTGTGCTGAACTGACCTCCCCCCCGGCAGAGGTCAGCGCTCCGCTCACCCCGTGCACACTCGGCCTTCTGGGGCTTGACCGCTTAGAAGCCTGAAGACCAGAGAATCTTCAGCTCTAATTTCTGAGAGAAAAGCTGTAGTAAATCTCGTGAGGAAGCTGGCCTGCATGTGTGTTTTAAAGAAATATAGACACGTGATGATCTTTTGGGAACTGTGGCGAAAACAAAAGGCCCGCAACAACACTGTACTTCACCAGAGTCCCCTCCCACAGCCTACTTCGCCCACTAAAATAAATCAGGCTGCGTAATGAATGAGGTTTTAAGAAATGTAACTGAACTTAAAATACAAGGTCAGCATCTCATCCTAGGTAATCCTTGGGAGGATGAGAAATTCTCCTGATTTTCCCACAGGGTTATTTCAGATGTGCTTTCGGAGCCAAACTATTTTAAAAGCACTCATTCTTCCACTGCCCTGCCACATGTGAACTTGAGATTCACACGCACTTTTCGAGAGCTTATTAGTGATATTAATGATTGTGGATCAAAGGCAAACCCTGGACAATTATTTAGGTGCTTTAAAAACTCATCTTCTGTATGAGGGCAACAATTTTTCAGTGTTGGTAAAGATGAAGCTGCTCAGACGTGTTGGGTCCAAATGCAGCCGTTACTAACATAGAAGGCCTGAAGGAGAAAACAAAACACATCTCTTTTGTGATTAAAATGTACACCTATTGATACCTTGTCACCAAAAAGTTTCTCATTCATTTGAGAGCAGGCACTCTCTTGACCTGCACACCCCGTCCTATAAAGGACACTCAGCTCTGAGCACACCCTGCCTCTTTTAACACCCACTATTTAAACACACACACACACACACACACACACATACCCTATATTTCAAAACAATTTTTAGCTATGGCTTCTCACCAGAATCAGTATTTGAAGAGCTTTTAAAATTGCTGATACCTAGGCCAAATTTCAAGGATTCTGATTTAACTAGAAGCTACTCAGGTAATTCCAAAATGCGGCCAGTGCAAAGAACCTGTTTTTTAAATGGATACAGAAATTACCACACAGGAGTGGTACATTCATCACCTTTATTGCGGCACTTAAAATAGGAGAGAGAATTTTACTTGACAAAGGAAGAAACTGAGGCCTAGGAGGTTAAGTGACTTGTCCCAGAACACACAAACCAATTAGTGGCAAAGCGACAGCCTGAACTTGGGGTCTGCAGCCTGGAATACCAGGCCATCTCCAGTGTCTGGATCCCCAGCCCAGACCCCAGGCCCAGGGCAGGTCAGCTTTCCCATGGGCTGGGCTAGCCAGCACGCCTGCAGGAGCAAACCACTAACAAAGGCGCTTTGCTTCATGACTGCAATGCTTCTCAGCATTTCATGCACAGCTCTTCAAGTGTATGATCCCAACCACGTATTGAAACGCCTCTGAAAAATTATGTACAGATCCGAGGGGAGATACATATACAAGCAATCAGAGGGGCCTGGGATCCTGTCATAAAAGGCAGTGTAGACAAAGAGTTGGCCCAGGACTTTATTCAGTGGTGAACAAGGACTAGATCCACTTAGAAAATGGAAATGAATCCACTTGGGAAATGTCAAGATTTTGCTGGAAAGGAGTCAAGGTTGCATATTTTAACCTCTCACAAGAGGGATCTCTCTTAGCTCACAACTGGAAGAAATGGGAACATATCTGCATTGTAAAGACCACCCCAGAATCTTATGGGCCAATTTAATCACAACACCCCACGCAGGGTTTTTCAGACCTAAATGTTCAGAAGCAGAGTTCCTTGGGATTATTTTAACATAGCGTTTAAAACCTGAGTTGTTTCAAGGAGGAAAAAAAATCTCTAAGAGAATATAATTTTAAATCACATGTTCAGAAAAGGGCATTTTGGATGTCTACTCCTTAGGGCTAACTCACTTGTTTTGGAGAAAAGTGATACACACTAATTTATTTTTTTTAAACAAATTTACTTTTTATTTATAAAGCAGGTTTGTTTCCTCTACATACTACTTTGACCCATGTACCTTCAGACACGTTCAATTATTTAAACTATTTAAGTAGTTCAAACAAAACAAATGACAGGATAAAGGCGATGGGAAGAAAGAACTCTCCTGGTGATGACTGCAGCGTCTGGCTTCCTAACTTAACTAATAAAACTCATTCTGGGATTCTGTCAAATCCACATCTACGGTCACCTGATCAGATGCTTTGGGGATCATACGTATGGTTTTACTGATTCTTGTTTAATTAAAGAATCAAGATTTTTGAGAAGTAATTCTAACAGCAATTATAAAGTAATACATGGGAATATTATGGTGCATAATAAGACTTACTCGAATGTGATTAAAGTCCAGTATTGAGTAGTTCTCTACAATTAAAGGTAATAATTTCATCCATTCAATTCCCCTCTGTTAAGTGCACACATTGACAGATATTTGTTCCTTGTCTTGTTAAATAAATACAGAAACCAAGTTAGGAGTTCTGCAGATTTCTGAGAATTTGATTATATTATTAAATTCCAATAACCAACGATCTATATAGTTAGACTTCTGTCCTGAGTAATTATCTGCATTAACTTCATTTTACGATGCTTAATTTACTTAAGGAAGATCTTAAACTACTTAACAGAAATCAGCTTAATTTTGATTTTTTACTTGCTCCACCGTGTTTCAGTTCATTAGTTTTTCAATAACAAGGAATGAACTTGTATCGTCTTAACAAAACAAGCATGGAAGTTTCCTCCTAAGAGAAAAGGAGAAACTAAAATGATTTCCATATTCAAGTCATGGAACACTGAAGAAAGGATTTTGGGCTCTTTGGAAAGGCATTTGTTACCTCAAAAGGAAGGCCACTCACTAAAATTCTGTGGAAATAGGACAGTGGAGCCTGCCAAGAAGGAATTCAAGGAAACCGGGAATGGCAGCACTATGATCCCAGGCCATTCTCTTGGGCACAGAGGTTTCCTTCCCTTATGTGCTTTGCCCTCACCAAACTCCTGCTACAATCAAAGGCCTTGCGATGCAAAACAATTCATGCTAAAATCCAAACATGACACCAGAAGCAAACAATTAACTGTGATCCCACTGTTGTCCCTAAGACATACCATGAGATAAGAACCAAGCTGTATTCTCCATAAATCAAACTACAGTGTTTTTAATGATTCTTGCTTTTTATAAAATCAAATACATTTTCTTACTTCTTTAACATAAATAAACAAAAAAGCTGTAACACTCACTCCTCTCTCCCCAAATGGTTGCTTTCGCATTTAACAGTTTATATGCGTATCTGGACAACAGTTAACCTCCAGTGGCAAAGGAAAAAAAAGTGTAAGAAAAATCTCACTGCCGGTTCACAGACATTTCTTGTTTATAGACATTCAAAAACAACAAAAACACAAAATTCAACATCAATCTATTAAAAAGTCGTCTGAAAGCACATGGATGTTACTTAGAAGCCATGACATTGAGAGAGTTAGGGAGTTCAAAGTTGTAATGTTGACAGAATTGGATCCACATTTCTCCCAAGCATCAGAATTACAGGGACTTGAATATAAATTGAGTTTGGGTTATTAAGTTAAGTGGTTGAAGAACTTGTTCTTTTTGACTAAGAATATTGACAGGCTCTCATATTTTCAGATGCAGAATTAATAAGATTATCAAGAATGTCAACACACAAACCACTCCCAGTCGTAGAGAACTCTGCATTTCCCAGCTAATAATCAAAAATAAAATCTGGCAGCCATTTTCCCTTTTGTACTTTCAAACATCCAAAGAATCACACCACCACTCAAGTAATAAGAGATCCAGGAGTGTTTCAGACATGTGGAAGAAAATGCTTAAAGGCAAAATTCCTCAGACACATGCCCCAGTGCGGAAGCGGAGAGCTATTCCCTCTGTTAATCCTGTCACAATCCCAGGGTACATGCAGGCTGTGAGAAAGACCCTATCAATCTACAATCAAGGGTGCTATTTTCCCTTTGAGGTCACAGTAATTGTTATTTCCACAAATACACCAAACTCCAAAGCCAAAGCTCCTCTTGAGAGAAAATCACTAAATCACAAAGATTGGTTTTACCCACTATGCAGGCCCTGGTTAACAAATGAAATAAAAACTTTTCAATTAAAAGCTTTTCTCCGGCACCTCCATTTCAAACATCTCCTCCTAGTTCTGGGTTAGCGACAGCTATTGTTCTGGAATGGTTGTCTTTTTTAATCGAGACTCCATTCCAGGGAGCTCATCGTTTCTTGGTCGATCACCTGGGTTGTTATTTGGGCCCTCCCTGTTTAAACTGTTCCAAGAATTCTGTTGAAGATGATTCAGTGACACACTCTGCCCCTGTCTTTGGTGATGAGCACACCTAGAACAGCTGTCACTCTAAGAGAGGGGGCCCACAGCGGAGCATTTCCATTCTGCGCAGTCTAGCTCAACCAGATGAATACAATCTGCTCCCTGACTAACTCCACTAACTGTGGTTAGTATTCTGTTGGGCTCCCTCTTCTCCTATAGAATGCTTTGACTGGAATCAGCTAAGAGCAGGGAAAAACCTGCAGGAAGAGTAAAGGACTCTGGTGGGCAGGGCCATGTTCCTGGTCGGGGTGGTGAGGCTGGGACCACGAGAAGGGGACAGGTGTCCAGACAGCATGGAGAACATCAAAGGAACAGCATCTACGTTCATGGCCAGGTGTAGTGACCAATGCTGAACTTCATGAACCAAAATGGTGTCATGCAGTACGGTTGTCTCTTAAGGAGTCTTACCCTAACAAGTGGGAAAGGAGTCACAGGCAAGTATAGAATGAGCTAGGAGAAATAAAACCACAATTAGTTTCAAGCATTCTGAACCACCTACACTGTGTCTGTCTCCATGTTCTTTTATTTCATCGGGCTTTTTCTGGGTTATTTTTCTGCTAACTTCAACACTCTGGGAATATACTTAATTTTCCTTGTTATTAGGGAGGTGCTACTTCAAAGGACCACACAATGTTGAGCAGAAAAAAAAGATGTATTTGATGGGTGGCCTTTGAATATGGTTTTTCTATTTTAGAATGAAATTGGGTTAAGAAAATCTTTAGTAGGTGTCCATCCAAAATAAGTCATTGCTATGATTCACTCTGTGACATTTCAGCAAGCCCACTGGAGACATTAGTGGGTGATGCTGCAAATGGAAGGCTCCTGTTTTGAAATTCAAACTGCCTGTGACGCCTTCCAACTGGAAACTAGAAACTCTGGCCACTGAGTTCCCCTTGGGTTCTAATCCTTCCTGAACCTAACCGAAATCTTAGAGCTGGGGGCAAAGGCAGGAACAGGGACACGCCTGGGCTACAAGGGAAAGCAACCCTTTCCCTCTACTATCTCCCTCTAATGCTGGGCCAAATGACCCATAAACTTCTAGTACCTTCTTAGGGTAAGTAACAGTTTTGTGCATGCTGCAACCACCACGCCATAGAGAAAAGCCGGGAACTGAGCAGCTCAGATGCCTAACCCAGGTGTTTTACAAATTTGAGGGAGCACAAGGGGGTGCCTGTCTGTATGTGGGCCTCAAGCTGATGAGCTAGAGGCCATGGGAGCCAGGCTGGAGGAAACAATCACTAGGGAGTCTCCAATTAGCCCAGTGGTTCTCAAACTCGAGCATGTTTCAGAATCGCCCAGAGTTTCTCACTCAGTAGGTCTGGGGTGGGGCCCAAGGTCTGCATTTCTAACACATTTTCAGACAGTGATGCTGGGCCCAGAACCAGATGTTGAGGACCACTAGCCTGTTCCTTCACTTATGCCCGACTCAGGCTGAGGAACAGGAGGAGAAACTGTCCCCTTAGATACAGCACTGTCTTCATGTGGCCCATTGTATGGTCTGCATAGTGATGAGTCATGAAGGTGCACGATTGGTTTCTTCATGCAGTTCCTTCAAGAATGGGGTCATCCTTGACAAGGTGAAGGGCTCTGAAGACAGTTACAGAAGTATGATGAGAAAGTAGCAATGTTGTTAGAAAAAGCACACAGCCTCCTGGAGATGAATGCATTAAAAACTAACCCTTACACGGAGCTCTATTCTCTGTACAAAATAATCATTCTACTTCCTTCAGCATCAGCGTAGCGGCACACACCCCTCTTTCCGCACCTTCAGCCGTCATGTACCCAACTACAACTCTGCAATCCCCGTTAGTAAGTTAGTGGCCTCTTTCATACTTCTTTCTTTTCTTGGTTGGGCTGCCCCGGACTGCAGATAGTCTTTCAGTGTTTGTGGCTCAGCCGGTCTGCTGTGCCTCCCCTGGCTGATTTTTTCGTAAGATGTCCAGAGGAGAGATTTTCCAAAACATGCAACTCTTCATTAGACGCCGCTTTTTGCCAAACCTCGTTTCAAAAGTAACCCCGGATTTGACAGCTCTGAGGTTGGCAAAACCTTGACAGCTTTGCTTTTTTCCACTATTATTTCTCTTGGGACTAATCGATCACTTCCAAGAGAAACTCTCTTGTGGTGGTCGACGTCTTCTGCAGAGTCGCGGTTCCTGTGTTTCTGTTGTGCTCTGGCCCTTTGTGGACTTTTTTTTGGACCTGGTGATGCTGACTCACAGCTACAGACAGGGCTCCTGCTTAGAAGGCCTGTCTCTAACCACTCCCCAGGACGAGGTTTTTGCTGGCTGCTAGTGTCTTCTGGCTGGGTCTGATGAACATTTTCCAGCTTTTGAACAGGAAGCCCCCAGTGGCTCTCGGCTGCCTTTATGTAATCTTTTGCTTGTCCTGTGGATTCTGATGGCGGACTGGCTGAAGCCCGACTGTCACCCCTCCTCCTCGCTATCTCCTCAATCGCTGGGTCACTAGATGTTCCCACAATGTCCCTTCTGCTCCATGATTTGCTCACAGCGCTGCTTTTTGTTTCCGTTCTTTTCACACTAAAACAAAGAAAGATTTTTTTGGTTTGGTTTTGTAAAGCTGTAATGGCATGCTGTCCTCCAATTCCTATACACTTGTCATGTTTCCTAGACCTAGAAAAGGAGGCACGCGCTACTTTTCCTTCTCCCCTACCTCCCTGGCAAATCTAGAACAATCCCTAAGTGTTATGTTTACATTCAGACTGGGTCAAGCAATAGCCATCACATTTTCCAACACACGAAGATTAGTTATTAGGATACATGAGGACAGGCTTTGTTTCTTGATCACTGGGTTTTCAATGTAGTTATATTAGAGTAACGATGGATCTATTTTAACTAAGGCAGGCAGGTGTTCATTTCAGATATGAAGGGTCAATACTGCCTAAATTTGATATATTGATTTTTCTTCCCCCAGAAGTAAAGGATCAGACACATCTAAAGCACAGGCCGTGTGTGTGTGTGTGTGTGTGTGTGCGTGTGTGTGCACGTGCACACGCACACAAGAATGTGCTTGTAGACACATACCCACACCTTTTCTATAGCACACACAAAAGGCAATGCAAATGTCACTCTGTAAAATTCCCTTTGAGGGCCAGGGCAAGAGCTGTATGGGGAGAATTCAGAGACTGGAGATTTTGACTTCAACACAGATTTGCAGGCTTGTGAAGAGCAAGAAATTTCTTAAACCACCAAACTCAAAACACTGATGCTGAAATATTTACTTTGGCTAAGCTTTAGTCTGGAAACACACACACACACACACACACACACACACACACACTCATGTTCTTATTGTTCCTAATCAGAGGCTTAAGGATTATCATAATTATATTAGAATCGGAATCTGCATTTCAGCAAAGGAATGTATTTTTTTAGATGGGTCTACAGTCACTTGGAAAGTTATATGAAACACACAGCAAACAGGTGCTTTTTATCTTCAAAGCGCTTGTAATTAATTACTCCTTGCAACACACCTGTGAGGCAAGGACTCACTCCCCACTGTCCAGAATGCAAGAGAGAGTCAGGAAGGCAGAAGGGCAAGCAGGGGACTTAGGTTAAGGTCGGTGCCAGAGGGGGTTCTGTGATTAATTTCCACAAACTCCTGTTGAATTCCAGACTTCATGTCACATATCCACACACACAAACACACACACACACAGAAGGAAAAGAAAACTGGTCAGACCTACATTTCTTTCAGAGCGTTTCTCTTGCGCTTTGCACTGGGAGGAAGTGGACTCTCTGCACACTCAGCAAAATAATCAGACGCTCCATGGAGAGCTCCTTCCGTCTACTCCAAAAGATAACAAAGGTTCAACCAGAAATCTATGAGCTGAACATGAGAAAAAACAGTTCTACTCTGAATGCCCCAGTGAACGGATTTTTGTGAAGACTAGATGAAACTGCTTTGTGTCAGGCTATTTTAATTTTCTTTAATCTAGGACTTTTGGGTAAATGATCAATTTTTCTGGACTCCTCCCCAACACAGTTCATACGTTAATATGCACCATGGCCATCCAAAACTGTAAGAGAAAGGATGTTGGACCCAAACCACCTGGGAACTCTTGGCCAATATCTGCTATTTCTGTGGCCCCAAGTGTGATGAAACCCAGCATCACCGGGCCAGGCAGCAGCACGTGTGTGAGCTCTGATCTTCCAGAGAGACCCGATGGCACCATAGTCTATACCCTGATTAGCCTAAGAATTCCACACATTTTCTCTATTTACAAAAATACAGAACATGGCCTTGGCAATACTCAAGGGTGCAGAAGTGAGTTAAAGCCTCTCAATACTAGTATTTGAAAACTGAAGTTTGTGATTCTTGGCTACCAGAAAACTGGGAGTTTTTTCTTAAACTAACAGCACTACCGCAGTTTTACATAATTCAGATATTATCTGTGTATCTATCCTTATATATTCCCAAGGAAGCATCATACAGAAGTACTTATAAAACGTCAAAAACTCCCAACCTTTGCCAACATTGACCTATTTCATAGTCCTGGAATTGTTTCCTTTTTGTTAAGCAAGTAGATAATCCAGACAAGGTGTTAACTCTTCTCATTTCCTGGGACAGTAAGTGCCCTTCTCTACCAAATTCCACAGCAAAACATTGAGGCCATAAGGAACAATTCTGGGAAATTATCAGTAGGTCCCTTGCTTTAGACTTACACTGGAATTTAACAATGGCAATCCCAGAATGCCTGATAGACGGCAGCCGTCAGTATGATGCCAGGGTGCCCCACGGGCCAGTGCTCTGACCTTTGTGCAGTCACTGCCCTGTACCACTAGGTATGAGCCTTTAGCTCCCGCTAATCCTGCCTATGGTTTCAGACCTGGATCAGTGTCACTTATCGTCATATCCAGTTATAACCTAAGTCAGTTTTAAGAGTTAGTGAACAGGATATTGTAGGTTTTACTGGATTATACTGCATTTTGATGCTTCTCCCTTTCTCCCCTTAAGACTTACTAGTCGACCAAACAGAGCTACAGTTTTAAAGTTAAATGAGAGAGAGAGATGGAGGGGGAGGGGGAAGAGATACAGTTTTAAAGTCAAAGGAGAGAGAGAGAGATGGAGGGGGAAGGGAAGGAGAGAGGGAGAAAGGAAGAGAGGGAAAAAGAGAGAGAAACTAAGATTTATGTGTGAAACATTTCTAAACATGCCCTATAAGTACAGTAGATTTTCCCTTTACGACCACACCCTGTAAGTGCTGTATTTTCAGAGCTGAACAATTAACATAAGGAGCATGAGTCAGGCTTTGAACAACTCTGTGGGAACCAGAAAGCCTTTTGCTATTAGGAATGATGTAAATTCCCCAAGGCTTGAAGAAGTCCACAATGGAAGGCAGACAGGGTCATAAATAACAACAATGGATACTGCGTAGACCACATAAAGTACAATGCCGCGATAGTGACACTCTTCAAATCTCATACTAGATCCAATCTCTGCCTTTATTTATTTATTTTTTAAACTCAGTTTAAAGAGCACTATGTATTTCCTATGGGAACTTCAAAAACTGCTTTAAGAAACATGACAACTGACTCTCGTCCCAAATTCCTCTGATCACAAACAATGGGGGACAATGTCCTTGGAAGGAAAAGGACAACAGAAAACATGATGGAGTGACAGAAGGAAATGTCCAGCTCAAAAAGTGCAAAACCTGCGACTTTGATTTTTAAAAAAGAGAGAAAAAGAAAAGAAACTGGCAAGGCAGGGTCTCCTGCTTACAAATTAAAACCACATTTGGCAATTTGTTGAAGGAGGCATATTTACATTTGTATGAAGACTGGGTGGGCAGGAAAATAAAAAAAAAGCTTAGATTCCTTCTTCAGTCCTTGAACTGTCAGATCTCATTAGAAATCTCTCATTCTTATTTTTCTAGGGTCAATTCATTCCCCTTTGTCACTAAATCGCAGCCTCAGGAGCCCCCCACACAAATATTCCAGAGGAAGCAGTGATCCTCTGGAAGAGGGACTGGGAACAGAATTTCCCAAGGGAGTTGTCCTGATTACTAATGGCTTCTCACATCTGGAACCAAAATGTAATCTGTGGCTTATCCAGGGGCAAAACTCCAAGGTACAGACAGGGTGTGCTCGGAAGGGCTTCTTGGGTTCACATAAATGACACTACTCCTTTTTAGGTTCTGTCTTGAATAATAACCTGGGCAACTTCTGCAAGGAATACACACAAACTCGATATACTAAAAAAGGTTACCAGTTGGCCAAAGTCCAGAGTGCATGCTCCACGGGGATTCCGTTATTTAAGAAACAGGTTAACCAAGGGGAGCCTGGGTGGCTCAGTCAGTTAAGTATCTGACTCTTGATTTTGGCTCAGGTCATGATCTCGGGGTCAAGGGACTGAGCCCCACATTGGGCTCCGTGCTCAGCGGGGAGTCTGCATGGGATTCTCTTTCTTCCTGTCCATCTGCCCCTCCCCCCGCTTGTTCTCTAAAATAAATCTTTTTTTTTTAATCTCAAAATACTGCTAAAAAAAAAAAAAGAAACGAAAAAAAAGAAATAGGTTAACCAAGGGGCTCTCTTTGGGTCTTCATTGGTGATTCTTCTTAACCTAGAGACTAGCTCTGAGTCTAGACAAGGAATAAAATTCTGCAAGTATCATCACCTGACCCATCCACTCCCCATCCATTTACTTTTTAATTTTTGGCAATGCTTTGATTTTAGTTTGAAACTTTACAGCTGTAAAGAGTGTGTGTGTGTGTGTGTGTGTGTGTGTGTGTGTGTGTGTGTATATATTTCCAGGACAAAACCAAAAAGAAGTAGGGCAAGGCCACAGGCCCCAAAGGGAATCTAATCCAGGGGGCACCTCTCTTGGCAGCCTGAGCAGCCCAGACGAGCTCCCAGAGCAAGGGGTTAGGTCTTGCTGCCAACCCCAGGGATGCTGTGGAGTCTCATGGATACACCCTGAGGCTAAGGCCATGCGCCCTAGTACAGGTCCAAAAGGAAGGTTGAATAGGTGAGTGTTTAAGTATGAAGATGGGTGATGCTACCTCAGTGCTGTCTGGTCTGACCTGGGAAACACATTTTAAATTTGTGGACAGAGAAGACTACAAAGAGAATCCCCACCAGAATTAGCGAGGCAGCTAAGACATGTTTTTTGCTTCTAATCAGAGAATGGGCTGGACTGAAATGTAGTTAGACGTACTGGCTGATGTTCAAGTTACAAAGGCCAGTCGAAACTGTGAATAAATCAAGGTGTTCACGCCACAGTGACTTAGTGAATACCGCTTCTGAGTAGAACACTGTTGGATTAATGAGGGACGGGAAGAGAAGGGAAGAAAAGCTGGCCTAAGAAGACATAAGAAACACCTGCTCTTGAGTTTATAACCTCCTCAAGGAGCCTATAAAACACAGCTGAGGCTCCCAAAGGCAATATGGGAAGACTGTCACCAAGGGAGCTTTTCAAAAAATATAGATTCTCAAGACCTGTCCCTGGAAGTTCTGATTCACCAGATCTAGGCTGGGGCTGCGAGATCTATAGGTGCCCAGGTGATTCAAGCACTGCTGATATACATGCAATAATACTCGACAGAACAGAGCAACAGATAAACAAATGTCAACTGGTCCACTGAGGCAGTGCTTGGCAAAGTGTGGTCCAGTTACCTCAAGCATCAAAATTACCTGGGGAGCTTGTTCAAAAATGTTCAGGATTCTACCCCAGAATCTACTGCATTTGGATCTCTAGGGGGGAAGAGTCAGAGCAAATACATTTTAAGCAATCTTCCCAGTGATTCTGATACCCAGCAGAGTTAATGAACTTCGGCCCACTCTAACAGGGCATGGATGGACTTGATAACTAACTGAGCAGAGTCCAGCAGAATCATCCAATCAGGCAACGCTGAACTCTGTACCAAACACTGTTTTGAGGCCCTTGTGGAAAAGGATGTGGACTCACTGAAAACATCCGTGCTCTCACGGAGTCTCCATCCCATGGGGAAGACAAGAAACAAATAAACATGATGTGTCATAAGGTTGTGATGTTATAAGGAGAAATAAATGTCCAAAGTATCTGTTTTAGATATGCTGGTGGGGGAAGGCTGTAGTAGGTATGAAGATGAGCTTTACCCAGAGATCTGAGTGGAAGGTGAGCCATGTGAACCTAGTGCATTTCAGGCAAGGAGAAACATGAACACCAAGGCTCTGAAGACAGTGTGTGCCTGGGGGGAGAAGAAATAGGAGAGGAAACCAGGGGAAGGGGTTGGAGGGCAGGTAACAGGGGTGTGTGTGTATCGCTGGTGTGTGTATTGGTGGAGGCAAATCACATATGGGTTTTATAAGGATGTCATATTTTATTCTAAGGACAATGATGTGCCTTTGGAAGGTTCTAAGGGGAAAAGTGACTTGGCATTTTAAAAGGATCACTCTGGGTGCAGTAGAGGGACAGATGGACACAGGGAGACCAGTAATAAGACTACTACGACAGTCCACTCAGAGATGAGGGGTCTTCCAGCAGCTGGCGATGGTATGAAATGGTTAGAATGGAAATATAATTTGAAGGGAGGCCCAGTGGAATGCATCAATGGATTGGATATAGTTGGTCAGAAGAAAAGTCAAGGATGACTCCAGGATTTGTGGTTTAAAAAGGTAGGTGAGGAACGATAGCCTTTACCAACACAGGAAGTACTGGGTGAGGGACAGGCTTGGGGAAGTGGAACCAAGAAATCAACCTTAGGTATATAAACTTGAAGAGACCTCCTGGGTATCCAAATGTAGATGTTGAGTAGCAAGTTAAAACACACACGTTTTAGGAAGGAGCAAGGTCTGTGCTATGGACAGAAAGCCGCGAAGTCCATGAAGATGGTATATAAGGTCATCAGCCAGGATGACTCCACTAAGAGGTGAGTTTGGATGAGAAAAAAAGAAGTCAAGAAGATGAGGAGGATTCAGGAAAGGAGGTCATGAGGGAACAAAGTGTTTCACTGAAAGTGACAACCAGGTCAAATGTGCTGAGCAATTAGGAGTGAGAACTGAGCAGTGGAAAGTGACTTGACAAAGGTTCTTTTTGGTGAAGTGCTGGGACCCAAAGCCTCTTTGGGATGGATGGGTTCAAGAGTGAAGTAGAGACAGAGAAGGGACCAGAGGTCTCCAGGAGGAATGTAACATGTGCTGTACATGTAACTTAAATTTTCTATAGGGGCGCCTGGATGGCTCAGTCATAAAGCGTCTGCCTTCGGCTCAGGTCATGATCTCAGGGTCCTGGGATCGAGTCCCGCATCGGGCTCCCTGCTCAGCGGAGAGCCTGCTTCTCCCTCTCCCTCTGTCTGCCGCTGTTCTTACTGGTGCTTTCTCTCTCTCTCTCTCTGTCAAATAAATAAATAAAATCTTTAAAAAAATTTTTTAAATTAAACAATTAAAAAAAAATAAATTTTCTATAGACCATGAAAAAAGTAAAAGAAAACTGGCAAAATCCAATTTCAGTAATGTATATTATTTAGTCCAATATATAAAATGTTACCATTACAATATGTAATATAAAAATGTTGCAATATTTTACATCTTTATACCAAGTCTCTGGAATCTGGTATGTATCTGACATGTACAGGATATCACTCCTGACTTGCCAGATTTCCAATACTCCATGGCCCAACATGGTCATGCAGGGTGCCAGGGCAGAGTCAGTCACTTTTGAAGGGTTCTGCAGTAAGGGGGAGCACAGAAATGGGGTAGTGGCTGGACTGGGGGTGGTTAAGGGAGGGTACATCAGTGACGATTCTGGGCACTTTTGGAGGATGTGATCGGCTACTGTGTGCCAAGTTTCAACTGGGTGTCAGGACTGTTTCAGAAGCTTTGCAACTATTCCCCATTGTCACCTTCGGAAGAGCTTAGTAAGGCAGGTAATATTGTTATTCCCACACTCCAGGGACCTCACTTGACATGGACAGACAGCATGGCCGTCAATGCCACTATTCGTCTGACAAACGGGGCTTCTGTCGGGAGAATCTTGCTTCAACTTTCAAGCAGTAGGCTGTAGGCACTGAGACATCAGTACTAGCCTAGGTGGGAACTGCCGGGGAAGGTCCTGGGGCCGTGACACCAGATGGTCATTCAAAGAGCCCCGTGGATGCACCCCACCATCACAGGGCAGCCCCCAGTGTGGCACTCCCAGCTACACTTAGAAGGGATGACAGGAGCTATCCCACCACGCTCTTGTTTCCAGAACTGCAGAATATCCTGCCTGATATGGAGGCAATAAAGGGAGAAGGCAGGAAAAAAGGCTTTTCAATGCCATTAAGGTTTTTCTCACAGTAGTTCTTATGTAGTGATGTGGTGCTCTCAGGCTTTATCTTCTTTAGATATCTATTTTCTTATGGTCATGTACATGAGTTTCCTTTGATTGTTTTAGTCATTCCTAAATGAAAATAATTAATAACCCGACCAGAATATTTTAAAAGTAGGTAACTCAGTAAAATACTAGGACAAAAAGTTTTAGGTCACATTCAAAACGTTACCATGTCTGAATTCTTCGTGATCACATATCTCCCAAGTTGATCAAATCAGGTTAACGTTCCTGGGGTGGGGGGCGGGGGGTGCACAGCAAAGCAGAGATGGAAGCCAAGGTCTGGTATTCATTGGTTCCTTGTTCCGGAGTCCACCTCTCAACTCCCTGATTGGTGGGTTTCTCATCTGTTCTTCAGGATTGTTTGGGAAATTTAAATGCAGTGAGCTGTACGAAGCACACTTTAGAAACTAGAAAGTGCTAAACACATTTTCTTGACATGACTGTAAAAGAAAACTTGGTGCCTACAGAAACCCTAAAGGGTCTTTGAAAAGGTAAGGCTGCCTTGCATTTGTAGAGAACTTACACGATTAAAGTCCCTTTCCCCACATCTCATCGGAGCCTTACTGAGTTATCTGGCAGGCAGGTATTGTCCCTATTTGACAGACAAGAACAATGAGATGCAAGACAGTAAGTGTGCTTTTAGCTAGGGGCAGAACTGAGCGGAGAAGGCCTGGCCTTCTGTACAGTGCTCGCTGCACCGTGCCCACTGTGCAGTGAGTCAGCTGCCATCACAGTCAGAGATGTGACTTACAGAAAGAGTACAGGATGCTGAGTCGGAAGTCCTTGGTTGGGTCTAGCCCCCACCCAGTCTCTTCCTTGCAGTGAGATCTAGATAAGCTACTTATCTTCCCTGAATATCAGTTTCCTCATCTAGAAAAGAGAAGTAAGAATATCTCTGTGGTGGACACTCATTCATTTCCTGGAAGTAATACTCAGATTTTGCCTCTAGTCCCCATCCAATGTCCATGCATTTCAGGAGAACTTGTCTCTACACCTTGTCTCTAGAAGGAGGCCCATGACCCCGTCCAGGCCAATCAGAGTACCGAATTCATGAGCCTCAAAGAGATGCATGAGCTGCAGGTGGCCTGGTTAGAGGCCTGCTCTCCGTTCCCATGGGCCTAGAGCTACCAGAGCCAACCACCACATACAGGCTTAAGAATGAAACCAGCACTGTGGAAGGCAGAGCCAGAGGGTGTGAGAAACAGTCCTGATGATATTCTTTGTACTTCTGATCAACAATCCATACCTGAAGTCTGGACTTCACAGGCACATGAGCCAAAAACCTTCCTTTTCTGCTAAGCCATTTTGAGTTGGCCTTCCTGTCCCTTGAAAACTAAAAGGTTCAAGACTGATACAATCTCTTCTCAGGTTTGTTGCATTGAATAAGTTATTGTATGTGACAGCTCCCTGCAAACAATAAAAGTTTTTTGCAAACAATAAAAGCGGAGTAAAAGTAATATATTATCAACTTATTCGGGCAGCAAATAATACTATTGAAGTATAAGCCTAGACCACTTTTGATTTTTTATAACTCTGTGATAAGGCAGAAAGGTTATTCTTGAACTTTAGTGTGATGCCCAGTGATTTTCAAGAGCATCAGCATTCTGAAATGTGACATGCTAGGGAAGGTTGAGTCACTTATAGAAAAGCAGACCCAGCACAGCACGCATTCTGACTGGTCACTATTAAACCATGGTGTACTGTGACCATACAGAAGCCACATGTCTTAAAATGAGGAAGAGGTCTCTCTTTCCCAAATTCCACTTCTAATATTTTCTTAAATTATATGGTAATTAATAAGTCACAGAAGTAAAAAAGATAAAACAGGTGGGATGGAGTACTAGTGAACAATTAAAAACATGTATAGAAACTGTAGATAGATATAGATAGATAGATAGATAGATAGATAGATATAGATACTTATATCTGAATCTGTATCTTTATATAAACTCAAAGGAACTGAAGCAAAAAGAGGTCAAATGAACGGGAAAAGGGTATCTCATGAATTCCACTGTAAACTGAGGTCATCTCCTATGACGATAAGGATGGAAGACATCTGTACTGAGACACCACAGACAAAGCAGTTGATACAGGGACTAGCACCAAGTGAGTCCTCATGAGACGTCCAAGAGGAGGACATGACCTTCCCCATTAGATGAGGAAACTGATGCCCTATGAGGCTAAGTCATCTGTCCAGTTCCCACAGTGAGGGATAAACCTTTTGCTTCACTCTGTTTCTCTGGGCCAAATCCCTCTTCCCAGGCCTCCTTTACTCTGCCTGCCTGTGACAGGATTGATCTCTAAGACAAAGTGGAGTGCAGCATTGCTGATGCTGCTGCTTGGGTCATACAAACACTCCAGGGTTTTTTTGTTTGTTTGTTTGTTTTGTTTTTGCTTTTGTTTTTAATGAAAATTTCAAAGTTTTCTTTTATTCTGAATTGATGACGATGAAACTGTCTTGTGTATATCTAGGGAAGTACCAATAAATAGTTGCAAAGAATCTTAACCTGAAAATGAAATCAGTGAAAAAAATCAAGGAAGTTATTTTGCAGGAAGTATACATTTCACAGGGATTTTCCAGTTTACATTCACCTAACCCTTGAGAACCTAAAAATAAATCCAAGCACCCCTAGGCCCCACTGGCGAGTCTCTGGCACCACAGAAGCATGATGAAACTTGGATGCTTTAAAAAATTTGTAGGTTTGGGACCTGTGCTTCTTAATGATGGGGAGTTGATTGACCCCTCTGAGGACTGAATGAAAGCGATTTAACTTTGGCTAGAAAAATAGTTTTTAAAAAAACCAAAAATCTTTTTTTTTTTTTAATTTCAGGGAATTCATGAATTACAGGTTAATAGTGCCCAGTTTAGAAGCAAAGGGGAAATATCTGTGAAAAACAGAGAAAAATTTAACGGGAACTACCTCAGGCAAGATACCCTACCTTTAGGGGTCTCCTTATTCTAAAATACCTCCTTCCACAGAGATCTGTGGTCGAAAAATACCAACACCTGCAGGAAGGTTGCTAGCTCTCCATTCAAGTTGATGAATGGAGGTTGATGAATGACCCATGGCTCAGTGTGTGGGCCTGGACAGGATGCGAGAGGAGCCAGGTGGATAAATGTGTATCCAGCCACCCAGGTGGTAGGGCCAGCCAGAAGAGAGCCCACGGTACCCCCTGGACACCAGTGGGAAAGAGACAGCAGAGCCAGAGAGAAGACATCACAGATGACTGTCTTATTTCAAAATTCTGAGTGTTCAGAGCTGGCCCTCTGCCCAGGGATGCAGAAGGAAGAGCTCTTCCCATTTCTCTTGAACACAGACAGCAAGACCCCCTTTCCAAGACTCCCATCTCATGACAGTAACAGCTTCTGTGAACTAGTCTGGGAATCTCACCCCATTTATGACACGGTTTCCTTGGGAAAATGAGTACTGAATTCTAAATCATCTGCTTACTACATGAGCTTTCTAAACATAATCCACTTGCATGTCAAACTCTGTCTGTGCTATCACTGTGGGTGTTCAGATGAACGTAAGAGCTTTTACAGATTTGGGCCTGAGGAGTCTGTGGACTCCCAATTCCTGTGTAGCTCAGAGAAGAGACTGCGCCCTTCCTCCAAAGCCATATCTCATTGTGAGTCTACTGGCAGCTGCTAGAAATGAAAGGCATTTTAGCTGGTGGTTTCTGCCCCTCCTCCTCCTCTGGATGTTGGTTAACAGAGCTCCCGCTGAAGGTCACGAGTTTCTGCTCTTATTGTACCTCTTCTTCACCATTGACTTGCTGGCTAAATGGGAGTTTATCACTTACCTTTTTGGTACCTCTCTTTTTATAACTGCAAAATGAAGCTGGGCTGGCTAGTGGAGACAAAAAAAATGAGGTTGCTGAGCTTCTTGGGAAAATAATTTGTGCAGATGGAGACTACCATTTCCAGTGGGCAGAGTAAGATATATAGCAATCTGCTCATCTGGTGTTAATGATGTTTAAATTAACTCCTCTTTGAGGAAGAATGAAAACAGTAATGATAATTAATATTGGATAAGTGCTTTTGAGTCTAGAAGACATTTTTATATTCATTATTTTCCTTGATTCTTAGAAAACTTGGGAAAGTTTGTATAACAGGCATCATTTTTACCTCTGCTTAACAAGACAGGGGACCAATACTCCAAAAAGCCAAATGACTTGTCCAAGGTCATCCAGGGAGTGAGAGAGACAGTGGTTAAACAGTCAGATCTTTTAATTTCAAGTTCGATATCTTTTCTACTTTTTCTATTCCCTGTCCTGTTTTTCCTAATTCACTCTATCATCTAAGTGGTCATCAAAGTAAGATTATAGGTCTGCACTATGAAGAATAAGTACAAAGGATGAGAGGATCCAGACACATCCTATTCTCACTTATTCTACCTAACCAGTCGAACTTAGGTATGTCCTATTCCAGCTTATCCTGCCTATCCTATTCTCATTCAGCAAAGGGCAGGTTCCTTTTTTCTTAAAGATTTTATTCATTTATTTGAGAGAGAGCGAAAGAGAGCACACATGGGAGGGTGGGGAGAGGGAGAAGCAGGCTCCCTGCCGAGCAAGAAGCCTGATGCAGGACTCAATCCCAGGACTCCAAGATCATGACCTGAGCTGAAGGCAGATGCTCAACTGATTGAGCCACACAGGTGCCCAAAAGGGCAGGTTCCTTAGGGGTGCTGAAGACACGGGAGCATGAACCATCTCATTCACAAATACTGCTGGCTAATCACTGGGAAGAATTTTATTATTAGGGAAGGAGAATGAAACCTCAGGTTACTGTAACATATAATCAAAGGATAATCCTTTTCTTAATTAATTTATTTACTTGAGAGAGAAAGAGAAAGAGAGAGAGAGAGAGAGAGAGAGAGAGAGAGAGAGAGAGAGAGAGCGAGAGCGCATCCAATCACCAGCAGCAGGAGGAGCAGAGAGGGAGGGAGGAAGAATCTCAAGCAGATTCTGTGCTGAGTGCGGAGCACAACGTGGGTCAATCCCATGACCCTGAGATCACAACACAAGCTGAAATCAGAAGTTGGACACTCAACCAACTGAGCTACCCAGGCATCACAAAGACAAGTTAATCTTTAAAAAAATGATGGGTATTAAGGAAAGTACGTGTTGAGATGAGCGCTGGGTGTTATATGCATCTGGTGAATCTCTGAACACTACAACAAGAACTTATGATGTACTATATGTTAGCTAATTGAACATAATGAAAAATAAAAAGAAATACAATAAAAAATTATTTCATTTGAGAAAAATTGATCTTCTTTGTCACAGTCTAGAAAAACTAGTCTAGACAGACCAAACCAACCTAGAATATCTCATCCCCACCACCAGCATTTTCATGAGGACAGTGCACCTGCCAGTCTACATAATCAGTGCCGGTGTATGATGGCTGCTATAGTTTCTGACTGAACCCAACCTGTAGGCCCTGCTGAGGGTGTGGCCTAAATCTGTTCCTCAACTATCTGGGACCATGTTCTGACCCTGAGCACTGGCCACAGGTGACTAGAAGAGGAGAGGGCAATCAGCCTGGGGAGGCATAAGCCAAGATGGTGGGCATTGGAGAGGTCCTGCTGCTACACAGTCAAGAGAGCCTGGTCCCCAGAGAAGCCTCCTGCTTGTGTGCACACCAAAAGTGAAGCCTCGTTAGTACAGGCAGACTGAGCACATTTATCCCTTAAACTTAAAAACTACAATTATCACAACATGATCAATATATAGAATAAAAACTACCTCACATTACAAACTAAAACAAATTCCGCAAAAATACAAGACAATATAAGTAAATATTTGTCCAACTCTGAAAACCCAAACACCAAGATCATCAAAGGCAGAAATCATTATGGAAATCATAAAATTGAGGATACACACATCTATCACACAGAATGTCATATAATTGAAAGGTATATGATAAATTCACTAAAAGTTAACCTTCCTTATGATGCAAGAAGTTTTTAAACAGTCAGGAGTTCGTGAAATACAAAAATACCAATAGAAAAACGGACACAAACACACAATTCACAAATGAACGGGTCCTGGCTAAAATAAGTACATAGTGACCTCAGCTATCAAGTATCAAGCATGGGGGGGTACAGACTAGGTCATTAACAGAGGCTGTCTTTAGGTTGGAAGTTGTGGATAATTTTTACTTTCTTTGTTTATATTTGGATTCTAGAGTTTCTGTACAATGAACATGGACAATTTTGGTAAGCAGTTATTAAGTAAAAAACTAAGTTCAGAACACTGTGGGAAATGTGAAATATGGGAACAACCTCTTCCCCCTCAAGGAACTTTTCCTAGTGCTACAGGAATCTTTGGTTAATGGCTTCCAAGTAATTTACCACTAGCATTGTTTAGGAAATACAATAAGAAGAATGGATTCTTAAAAAGCTTATGACACATCATGAAAAACCTAGACAAAATCCACTACTCAATTTTTTGATACAAAATAGAGTTCTTTTCTTGAATGATCTGATTTATAGTTAGGCAGAAGTTCCCTATAAAACTAATACTGTCAATAAGGGTACAAAGTTAATGCATAGTCAAACTGTTAGTTTATTTCTTCTAAAAACAGAAGGTCTGAAATGTTTGTTTCTTTATATATTCTTTTTATCTTTCCTAAAATAAAATGTAGCCCTACCCCCATTTTTTTTTTTTACCACAACTTTTTAAATCTACAAGTGAGGTTCTCTTTTGTGCAAAATTATTTTACGATTGTTATTGAGCTACATTTTCATCTGCTTCCTCGGACAGAAATTCAGTGTAAGAAAGGATTTCTGAGATCATTTGACACCCTCCCCCCTTGACTGAGATGCGGTCTAAGGCCCATAGAGGCTCAATTATGACAGCCAAGCTAAAAATAACCCCAGCTAGCATAGTTTATTGCTTCTTTAGATTCGTTCTCTTTTCAATTTTATACTCATAAACTAGCAGAATTCTTTGCTATTACATAGTTTGACTCAGGTGTTCAGTTTAGTGCTTAAACAGTGTCTCCCGTCAGGACATGCCAGTGATTGTCCTTGAGCGGATGCTATAGTGAGGGCCCAGCGCATAGGGCCTTGTGACTGGGGTATTTCTGCAGAACCCTTATGGCTACTGTCACAACTTGGCCACAACCCCAGTGGAGCATGAGGCAGAGAACTCAAATATCTTAGTTATATATCCACTTTGAGGCAGCTCTGGGGTATTACATGCCATTTTTAATTTCCAAAAGAATCATAGACTTTTAGAGCTTAGGTTTAAAAGTAAGAAAGGAATTTAGAATTTGGAGCTTTCTTCTGAATAGCAGAGGATCCAAGCGCACCATTAAGGTGCAGAATGGATACATCTTTAAGAAAAAGGGAGGCTCTATTGGAATTACATTTTTTTTTTTTTCGGTCACCAGGGTAAGCTTCAGTACCTCTAATCTGGCAGATGACAAGCTCACTCCTTCCTTCCTTCCTTCCTTTCCCTTCTTCCCTTCCTTCCTCCCGCCCTTCCCTCTCTTCCTTTCCTTCCTTCCTTTTTTTTTTTTGTTTCCCAGTGCCTACCAGAGCTCCTGACACAGAGCCAGCATTCAGCAAATTATGTTCAAGTGTGATGGTTAGAACAGATGGGAAGGATCTCCAGAGGGTAGGAGTGCCTGTAACCAATGCTCTATGAGATAATAGCTTCGTGCTGACCCTGAAACGTCCCAGATATATACAGAGTTCTATTTACACAATAAAGTTATTACTTTGTAAAGTAATTACTTTGGTGATTATTGGCTATTCACTTTAATAAAGAAATAATACAAATAATAATTTTTAATTTCTCAAAAGCCCCAGAGCTTTACATCTGAGGGAAAAAACAGCCACGATACAGGGACCTGGGTTTGTAAATATGTAAGACAATATTGCTGAAATGGACTATAACTGAGTGCAATTAAAATTTACTTTATGCTTTTTGTACTTCTCAGGAAAAAAGAAAAAGGTAAGGGAGAATAAGCGCCACGAAACAAAAGGTAAAAACCCTCAGAAACACTTCCCTGCTCCATTCCTAGCAATAGGTCAAACAGTAAGGCTACAGGGGCCTCGAGATTTCTTATGAGAAACTGTAGTAAGAAAAATACAGTGACTCATCTCATAATAATGCCCTTTCTTCCCAAAGCACACATCGCCAATTCCCAGATCCCTGGCACATGGGCACTCGGCGCAGAGCTCTCGCAACCGGGAACATCTCCCAGCACCAGTGCCTCTCGGTGGGTGACAGCGATGCCGACGCTGGGGTAACAGACCTCCCTGGTGCTGGAGGAGGGCGCGAGGGGGTGGCACAGCCGCACCCGCTCTGCCCTCCAAAGGAGGGAGATTACTCCCTTTGTACCCCTTGATCTGGAACAGCGGTTCTTTTGTGTAGCTGCCTTTAAGAACCGGGGAGCTGAGTGCAGCTGGCTTCCTTCGATACAGGCTGGAAGATTCCCCTGGCAGAGCAGTTCTGAATAGGCGCTCCCAGATTTCCTAACCAACTGTCATTTAGACACTGAACAACTAAAAAGAAAAAGGAAAAGAAAAAAGGAGGAGGAGGAAGAAAAGGAATCTGCTACTCGAGGCACAAGCAGGGCGCCCAAGCTATTGCTTGGGTACTGGCTTACTCCCCCATCACTTCTGGGGTCATGACAGACTGAATTCAGTAAACACTTATAGGAAACTCGCTGATGTTTACTGACAAAAATGCATCTTCAATACAGCTATTTAGGAAGCCAATATCCCAGGCCTTGCCCAGTCAGAGATTCCTAGAGAATAACCACCAATGGAAATGAAATGGATCCTGCCCTTTGGCAAATATCAATGTGAAGTGATAAAGAAGTCAAAGCTTTCCAGAAGTTCAAGGAATACACACACAAGAGCCAGATATCACTGGCTTTGGGCATTTGAAGTACATAACGAGGAGTATGCATGCCTTCTCTCAGACAGAAGGCAATTCTTGGAAGGAAGGATGGTTTACTGAGCCTCAAATGGCTGAGACAGGTGGGACCTCCAGAGGTCAAACATCAGTGAGGTGAGAGCTCCAAGGCACCTGCGGTGGTAGGACCATGTTTTTAGCCTGATGGACAATTTGCAGGAGGCCCCTGGCTAGGCCCGGATATTTCACTGTTTCCAGGGACAAGCTTAAGGAAGTTAAGTGGACTGGGGTCCTAAAAGAAGAAATGGGCGCAAGAGTCTGTGTGTGTCCAGGGAGGGAGCTGGTTAGCGATGCTACCTGTTAGCGGACTCCCGTGGGCATGGCTGGGAAAGTGTGTGTGCATGAAGGCGCAGTCAGAGGTGTGGGAGAAGAGCAGCAGCAGAGTCAGAGACCAAGCACATCTACAGAGAGTCACTGCAAACAATGAAAGATCCCCATGATATAAACAGATAATGTTATCACTACAAGTCAGAACGTACTGTAGATAAGAAAACTGAAGTGGTTTACTTAAAAGGCTGAGACTAGTCAACTCTTCAGAATGAAAACTCTTAACATTTAGGAAGTCCTCCAGATTACAGGATTTATATGACAGCAGCTATAGGAAACTCAGATCCATATAAAGACCAGTGCCCCTAAGGAGGATAATATTTCATTTGTTTTGAAATGTTTTAACTCACCCTTAATAATTTAAGATATAAAGTATTAATATTACATATCATATGAGATCTAATTTATTCTGTATTCCATCTGAAGCAATGACACTTCCTGGTACAGTTAACTGTTTTCTTAAACCACAGATCAATTTCTTTACTGCCCTGAGGATCAGTTAAGTTGTATTATAGTTGTTTGCCAAAAGCATTACTACTTTAGTATTTACTAATTTACTAAGACAACTCTAACATCCTGGGAACTTTTCAAAGAATACACTTTTAATACATTTCATCAAATGCTTCATTTACGCCATTTAATTGATAGATGAAGAAATAAGGGTCCCACTGGCTTTTCCAAAGGGTTCATCTGCTCCAAACAAAAGCTTCTCTGCTCTCTACTTTTCCTAAGTCCCTATCCACCCTTCTAGCATTTATTTAAGATGAGCTAAGAAGCTGGTTTTAGACCATGTGGGCCAAATTTCACATTTCATATAGATTAAAAAATAATAAACATAAGGAGTAATCTAATATTCCCATAAATTATTTTAGAAGCATAATAATCATGTCACACTTCATGTCCAGGTTTTGTGTCTGCTAGATTTTTTCCTCTTTGTTAAAGTTCAAGTAATATACCAAAAAACATGAAAAAAAATTTGCACAGAGGTAAGTTCAGACAGATTGGACTGTGGCTGCAGCACAATACACACACACACACACACACACAGACTCTCTCAAGCGTATATGTTAAGCTTACAAGACAAAGCTGTAAGCTACAATACTGTGGGTGAGTTTTCTGTATCTATTTATCTGCATTGAGAACTCCAATGAAACACAAATGAAACAGAACCTGATGAGGCTTGAGACTAAGCCTGAGAAAAGAGACAGAAAACAAGCCCTATCAGCAAAGAAAACAACACACTGGGGAAAAGTACTGATTCTCATGAAAATGTCAGTGATTCACCATGGAATAAAATTCAAAAGCCACTGACCCCAATGAAAGCTTCCAGTGGAAATGTGTGGATTTTGCTTCATTTCACTGAAAGACTTTGCTTTATCTCATTTGAATATTATCATAAGCATCATCCCAGTTTTTGTGATTATTGCTTTCTCATGTAAAACTGACATAGAAAAGATATAGTTGATCAAACTAAAGTTTCAAGGGGTCTTCAGGAAAAGAAAATAAAAGCGAACAAACCAAAACACATTAGTTAATATAACCATGGAATAGGTAGGACATTTCTGGTCCCTTAAAACATGTACTGAATGCTAGATAGCCAAATAATAAATGAAGACAGTACTTTTTTTGATTTTTACAGTAAGGTGTCATTTAAGCAGACTTATTTATAGAATGTTTTTGTACATACCAATTCTTCATTCTGACTTGCCAAAAGATCATGACTGAATGAAAGCTGACTTACACAGACCACAAATCTGTCAGGAAATACACGGAGCTCTGCACAAAATGAAGAAAATCAAGTTATTAAAGGCATCAAAAATCTATGAACAGAGAAATGCTTGGTCCCAGATTTTTCAGTTATAGTCATAAGCATGTTTGTATAAGACACATGTCTCTTCTCCTCTTCGCCTTTCGGTGTTTGCCATCAGTAAGGCGGGGCAAGCACAGAGCTCTGGGGAACACCCAGGAGGTTGCAAATTGGTCCACCTGAGCCCCTGGACCATTATATTGTATACCATGAAACCCCTAGGCAGGGCCCTTACAGCCCTCCTCCTGTGTCAGTTTGTTGTTCTCTGACCAGAACTCACGTTTGGGAAATAGGATCAACGTTCTCTAATGAGTGTGTAGATTTATACAGGAAGAGGAAGAATAGCAGATAAAACCTGAAAACTCATTGACGTTCTTACTAATTACTTTACTTATCATCTCTTTTGTCAACTGGTCTTATATCAGTCCCCTAAACTGGAGGGCAAATTCCCAATCTGAATCAGGCTATGAAAATACCAATGTCATTAATAGGAATAATAATAAGGAAATAGTAAATATGCAATAGCAAAGTTGATATAATCACACTACAGTCACACTAATCTATCAGTACAACTTCTTAAAGCAAAACCACTGACTTCTGTCAGGGTGGAGAAGGCTGAAGGAATCACAGAACTGGATGCCCCAACATTCAATGAAAAAAAGAATATGAAGTGGTAAATGCCATCTGTATTTTTCCTCCTCTCTCATTTGTCTGTCTACCCATCCACATTCACTTACACAGCCTCCACCTATCTCATGAGTGATGTTTAGCTGATGCTAATAGTGTATATTCTGGGTGGGAGGTGAGGATCTTCTCCCTTCTTTATACTTGGTTGTATTGCTCTAATATTTTTATAATACACATGTATCATACTGATAACACAAAGCCATTTTTCTAAAAGAGAAAACTTCCCTCTTAGATGACCAATATTTTTATTTATTTTTTATTTTTTATTTTTTAAAAAGATTTTATTTATTTATTTGACAGAGAAACAGAGATCACAAGTAGACAGAGAGGCAGGCAGAGAGAGAGGAGGAAGCAGGCTCCCTGCCGAGCAGAGAGCCCGATACGGGCCTCGATCCCAGGACCCTGAGATCATGACCTGAGCCGAAGGCAGGGACTTTAACCCACTGAGCCACCCAGGCGCCCGATGACCAATATTTTTAAAGAGGGATGGTATGAATCAGGTAAGTGAAGCCTTTTACATACATTGTTCATTTCCAACAATGGATGACAATGTGAGGGACTGACTGAGGCAATAACACCTCTTATCCTGATACACTCAGGCACCAAGTGTGAAGGTGTTGATTACACAGACACACAACTTTAACACAGTTAACACCATACCACCTGGTTAGGTTAAATTACACCAAAGGCCTAATGAGTTGATGTTCTAGTAATAGCCATCTCCTTACCCCTCCCCTAGACCACTGCTGTGTCCTTGGTGATCACTACTCTTCCCTATTCTACTTCATCCTACTCAGTGCAAGCAGGTTACCAGTTCTAAAAAAAAAAAAAAAAAAGCTCCATTTATCCTGCTCAAAACCCCATCCTGGCTCCTCAGTATCTACCACATGACCTGTAAACTTCAAAGCCCTCCTGAGTGGGACCTAACCTGTCACTCTGGTCTTACCCCCACTAGTCCTCCTCATGTAGAAATCGCCATTTCAGAAGGCCTGAGTGTCTGGAAAACAGTATGGAGGCTCCTCAAAAAGTTGAAAACAGAGCTACCCTACGACCCAGCAATCGCACTACTGGGTATTTACCCTAAAGATACAAAGGTAGTTATCCTTAGGGGCATGTGCACATGAATGTTTATAGCAGCAATGTCCACAATAGCCAAACTATGGATAGAACCTAGATGTCCATCAACAGATGAATGAATAAAGAAGATGTGGTACACACACACACACACACACACACACACACACACACACACAACACGGAATACTATGCAGTCATCAAAAGAAAAGAAACCTTGCCGTTAGCAACGACATGGATGGAACTAGAGGGTATTATGCTAAGCGAAATAAGTCAATCAGAGAAAGACAATTATCATATGATCTCTCTTATATGAGGAACTTGAGGAGCAGGGCAGGGGGTCGTGGGGGGTAGGGAGGGAAAAATAATGCAACAAGATGGGATTAGAAAGGAGACAAACCATAAGAGACTCTTAATCTCACAAAACAAACTGAGGGTTACTGGGGGGTGGGAGGATAGGGATAGGGTGGATGGGTTTATGGATACTGGGGAGGGTTTGTGCTATGGTGAGTGCTGTGAAAGGTGTAAGCCTGATGATTTATAGACCTGTACCCCAGGGGAAAAAAAAAAAAAAAAAAAAGAAGGCCTGAGTGTGTTGAAACTCTGACCTCTCATGGATGTTTTATCTGGTTAGGAGACTAGGGATGAACTTTGAAAAGCCAAAAATAAATAAATAAAATAAAAGTCATTAATGTCTATTCATTAACTCTTTTTTTTTAAAGATTAGTTATTTAGTTATTTATTTGACAGAGGGAGAGAGAGACAGAGTACAAGCATGGTGAACAGCAGAGGGAGAAGGAGAAGCAGGATCCCTGGCTGAGCTGGGAGCCTGAGGCAGGGCTGATCCCAGGATCCTGGGATCATGACCCGAGCTGAAGGCAGATGCTTAATTGACCAAGCTACCCAGGCACCCTTATTCATTAATTGTCAAAATTTCTTAAAAAAAAAAAAAAGATTTTATTTATTTATTTGAGAGAGAGAGAGAGAGAGCACACATGCAAGAGTAGGGGGTAGGGGCAGAGGGAAAGGGAGAGAGAGCAGCAGACTCCCTGATGAGCTCAGAGCCAACACAGGGCTCAATCCCAGGACTCTGAGATCATGACCTGAGCCAAAGTCAGATGCTTAATGAACTGGGCCACTCAGTCACCCCAATTCTTAAAATTTCTTAATGAGATAAGTGGTAAGTAGTCTGCTTCTCACTTTCACGAAGGAGGAACTGAGTCACAGAATTCATTATCTACCCCTTGCCCAAAGCCATAAAATTGAAATACAATTCAATAGATCAGAATTCAAATTCAAAATGATCAATTATATCCAATAAATCCCCTGATTTGTCCTTCCACTTCTTCCTCTGAAAAATAAGGATGCTAGAATGATGAATTTTGAACACTTTTGGGGCCAGGTATTATATAAACAGAAAGCATTGTCTGTACACCTTTTCTTTGCTTCGGTCATAACTGGGATTTTTATTGTTTTAACATTTAAATAAAGTAAAGATTTAGGCAATAACAATCTCTACCATACAGGGTAGCTAGCCTTCATTTTAACAGACAGGCTTATTTTACTAAGAGAACTGAACAAAGTGGAAAGTCCCATTAAGAGAGTAATATATTTGAGTGACACTTAAAAGTTTAAAAAGTGCAGATTATTGTTAAGATTCCAAGAGCAAATCTCCACACAGTTTATTTTCAAAGTCCCTGTTTCATATCTTATATATTAAAATCATCCAAGGAAGTTCAGTTAGATTTTCTTTCCAATGTTCAGATGAGCTTGGAGAATTGTCATTAGCATCTGACTTTATTGTTGTTGGCTGGATGTGTTTGACATCATTTCCCCAGTGGACTTCTTGACTTGGGGAAATGAGGAGGGAAGCTGGCCTTGTCACACACCTAAGAAAGGCTCTGACAGCTCTGGGCTGGGAAAGCATTTTCTCGTGTACACACTTGTTCTGTATCCCAGGGACTTGGTGCGCACAGACAAAGATGAAGTGATTCATAGTTTAACTGCCTGTCAAATCATTCTGGAAGCTCAGTGAAAATGCTGAGATGCAGCAGGAGAATGAAGTGTAATGTGGCTCAGCTCACAGTTCTCAGAGAGGCAGTAAATCAGTGAAAATTGAAAACCGAAACACAAACAAAAATCACAAATATTTAGGAATATTCTTAATTAGTACTTTAATTTCACCAAGGCAATAAAGCAAGTTGGAATCTTCATTCCTTAATTTTCATTCCTTCTCTAGTGCAAGTTAATAGTACAAAAAGCCTGACAACTCAAGAAATCAGTTTCTTACCAGTATTCTGTGAACCCCTGAAACAGTGAAGGCGTATCCCTCTCTTGAGGAAATAGGCTGTGATTTGAAAGCCATAACCTGTAAAGTGAAAGAGGACATCATTAGACTATAAGCCTGTTTGCCACTAAATCCCACAAGCCTCCCCAGTCCCTACTACATAGTATGTGTTCAATAATTATTTAGCAAATAAAAGAATAAAAGGAATCAACAGAGAGACTCACTTGAAAGGAAAGGGTAAACATTACAATCTGAGCTCCTCTAGCCTGGCCCAAGCACCTGGCTGGGATGGTTTCCAGTCCCTGAAGGAGCTCAGTTACTTTATCTATACAATGAATTCAACTAAGAATTCTCTACCCAGCAAGGTTATCATTCCAAATTGAAGGAGAGATTAAGAGTTTTCTAGATAAGCAAAAGGTAAAGGACTCATCACCACTAAACTGGCCCTACAAGAAATGCTAACAGGCTTTCTTTAAGCCAAAGAGAAATGGCACTATTAATTATAACCAAATATATATATTTGGTTATAAAATATTAAAATATATATATTTGGTTATAATTAATAGATATTATATAGTCATAGTTAATATATAATATATATATTCACATATACATATATATGAATGAAAATTTAAAAATCACACTGGAAAAGGAAAATATATAACAAAGGTAGTGGACAAATGCTTGTAAAGCAAGCATGAAAGTTAAAAGAAAAATGTAGTAAAATTCTCTCAAATTATAATAATTAGTTAAGGGCAGCATAAAATAAAAAGATGCAAAATGTGTCATCAAAAATATAAAACATGGGAGAAGGGTAATAAGGTAAAGCTTTGGAATATATTTAAAATTAAGTTTCTATGAACCTAAAATAAACTGCTATTTACACATGATATTTTATGTGAACCTCATGGTAATCTCAAGGGAAAAAATATATAGTAAATACGCAAAAGAAAATGAGAAAGGAAGCTAAACATAACACTAAAGAAAGCCATCAAACCACAAAGGAAGAGAGAAAGAGAAGAAAGGAACAGAAGAACTACAAAAACAAGAAAATAATGAAGAAAATGAGAGTAAGCATATACTTATGTTTAATTATTTTAAATGTAAATGGTTTAAAATCACTAGTCAAAAGACACAGAGTCCAAAATGGATAAAAAAAAAAAAGACCCATCTATATACTGTCTACAAGATCCTCACTTCAGAAGTAAGAACACAAAGACTAAAAGTGAAAGGATAGAAAAAGACATTCCATGTAAATGGAAATGAAAAGAATGCTTAAGGAGCTATACTCATATCAAACAAAATAAACTTTAGAACAAAGACTGTAATAAAAAACAGAAGAGGGCATTACATAAAGAGGTCGATCCAACAAAAAATATAACATTTATATATATACAAACATATATGCATCAGACAGGGGAGAACCAAAATATATAAAGCAAATATTAACAGACTTAAAGGGAGAAACTGAAAGCAATATAGTAATACTAAGAGAGTATAATATCTCATTTTCATCAATGGATAAATCATCCAGAAAACAACAACGACAACAATAACTCAATATAGAAACATTGGCTTTAAACACATTAGGCCAGATAGACTTAACAAATATATACAAAACATTCTATCCAAAAGCAGAACACATCTTCTCAAATGCATGGAAAACGTATCCGGTTTGGATCACAGGTTGGGCCATAAAACAAGTCTCAATAATTTCAACAACAGTGAAATCATATCAAGCATCTCTTCCAAGCAAAATGGTATGAAGCTAGGAATTAGTAGGAAGAAGAAAGTGGGAAAAAAACAAACATGAAAACGTGGACATAAAACAACATGCTACTGAACAACCAATGGGTCACTGAAGAAAATAAAGAAGTAAAAAAATATCCATAGACAAGTGAAAAGAAAAATAGGACATACCAAATATATGGGATGCAGCAAAAGCAGTTCTATGAGGGAAGTTCATAGCAATACAGACCTATGTCAAGAACTAAGAAAAATCTCAATCTAATTTTATACCTAAAGGAATCAGGAAAGAAGGATAAACAAGGCCCAAAATTAAGAGAAGAAAGGAAATAATGACCAGACGAGAAATAGAGACTAAAAAGGCAATAAAAAAAAAAATCAATGAAATGAAGAGCTGGCTCCTTGCAAAGATAAACAAAATCGATAAACACTTAGCTAAACTAACCGAGAGAGAGAGAGAGAGAGAGAGAGATAGAGAGAGAAAGGGTTCAAATAACATACAAAAGAGGAGAAGTTACAACCAGTACCACAGAAATACAAAGGACTGTAAGAGACTATTATGAAAAAATGATACACCAAAAAACTGGACAACCTAGAAGAAATGAATAAATTCCTAGAAACCTAGAATATTCCAAGATTGAGCAATAAAGAAATACAAACTCTAAATAGACCAGTAAGGAGATTGAAAGAGCAATCAAAAATCTCCCAATAACAAAAGTCTAGGACCAGATGGCAGATGGCATCACTGGAGAATTCTACCAAACATTCAAAGAAGATTTGACACCTATCCTTTTCAAACTCTTCCAAAAACTAAAGGGGACGGAAAGCTTCCAATCACAGTATTACCCTGATACCAAAACCAGACAAGGGCACCACAAAAAAAGAAAATTAAAGCCAGTATTCTTGATGAATAGAGATTCAAAAATCCACAACAAATATTACCAAAACAAATCCAATAATACATTAAAAGAATCATACATCATGATCTAGTACAATTTATCCAGTGGTCCAACAACTGCAAATCAATCTATACTGCACATTACATTAACAAAATAAACAATAAAAATCATGATCATCTCAACAGATGTAGGGAAAAAAATCTGAAAAAAATTCAACGTCCATTTAATGATAAAAATTCTCAACAAAGTGGGTATGGAGGAAATGTACTTCAATGTAATAAAGGCCTTATATGACAACCCTATAGCTAACATCATACTTAATGGTGAAAGGCTGAAAGCTCTAAGATCAGGAATAACCCCATTCTCATCACTTTTATTCAGAACTAGTATTAGATGTCCTAGTCACAAATATTAACCAAGAAAAAGAAATAAAAGGGATCCAAACTGGAAAAGAGGTAAAAATGTCGCTACTTGCAGGTGACGTGATACTATGTATAGAAAACTAAAGAATCCACCAAAAACAAAACAAAAACCTGTTAGATTAAGTGAATTCAGTCAAGTTCCAAGGTACAAAACCAATACACAGAAATTTGTAGTATTTCTATACACTAATAATAAAACATTAGAAGGAAGTTTAGAAAACAATCCCATTTACAACTATATCAGCAAAAGAATGAAATACCTACTAATAAATTTAACCAAAGAGGTGAATGACCTGGACACTGAAAACTGTAAGACAGTGAAGAAGATGCAAGTAAGTGGAAACATATTCTGTGCTCAGACTGAAAGAATTAATACTGTTAAAATGTCTACATTAGCCAACACAATCCACAGATTCAATGCAATACCTATCAATATTCCAGTGGCATACTTCACGAACTAGAACAAATAAGTCTAAAATTTGTATGGAACCACGAAAGATTCTGAAAAGGCCAAGCAATCTTAAGAAGAACAAAGCTGGAAGTATCACACTTTTTGATTTCAAACTATACTGCAAAGCTGTAGTAAATCAAAACATGATGATACAAATATACACAGATCAATAAAACAAAATAGAAAGCCCAGAAAGAAACCCCCACATATATGGATAGTTAATCTATGACAAACAATCCAAGAACATACAATGGAAAAAGGACAGTCTCTTCAATAATGTTGAAGACATTACTGGACAACCACATGTGAAAGAATAAAACTAGACCACTGTTTTATATTATACACCAAAATTAACTTGAACTGTGTTAAAAATGTAAATGTAAGACCTGAAACCATAAAATTCCTAGAAGAAAATATGTGTTAAATTTTGACCTCAGTCTTAGCAACATCTTTGTGGATCTGACAGTAAAGACAGGGGAAACAAAAGTGAAAGTCAACAAACTGGACTACATCAAGCTTAAAAGCTTCTACCCAGGGCACCTGGGTGGCTCAGTGGGTTAAGCCTCTGCCTTTGGCTCAGGTCATGACCTCAGGGTCATGTCATGTGGGATTGAGTCCCACACACTGGGCTCCTTGCTCTGTGGAAAGCCCGCATCTCCCTCTGCCTGCCGCTCCCCCTGCTGGTGGTCTCTCTCTCTTACAAATAAATAAATAAAATCTCAAGGAAAAAAAAAAGGGAATCATAGTGGCCTCAAAAAATTAAGAACAGAACTACTATATGACCCCGACATTCTACTCTGTGGTATTTATCCAAAGATATGAAAACATTAATTCAAAAATATAAATGCACACCTATGTTTTTTGCAGCATTACTTACAGTAGCAAGATATGGAAACAACCTAGGTGTCCATCGATAGATGGATATAGAGGATGTAGTACATTTATACAATGAACTACTACTCAAACATAAAAAAATAATAAAATCTTGCCACTTGTGACAACACAGATGGACCTTCAATGTATTAGACTAAATGAAATAAGGCAGAGAAAGACAAATACCATATGATTTCACTCATATGTGGAATCCAAAAAACCAAACAAATAAACAAACAAAATAAAACAAAATAACAGACTATTGGTTACAGGGGGCTGGGGGGTTGCAGGTGGTGAAAGGGCAAAGAGAGTTATCTGGATCTTATCTGGATGGTGATGAATGATATCTAGACCTGTGGTGATCACTTCATAATTATATAGATGTCAAATTATAAAGATGTACATCTGAAACTTATATTTAAAGAGAAGGGGGCATGGTGGGTAAAGTACTACATTGCCCCTAAAAATGAATAAACTACAACTCCAGGCCCTATCAGAAAAATGTCTCGCAAACAAAATTTTAGGTAAAGAGGCCTGGTATAAAGGAGTACATTCCATCTGAAAATGAGACATTACCATTCATCTCATAGGGTAGCAACAGAATTTCACAGAAAGTACCAGCATGGTTCCTTCTTCTCTCCCTCTCTTCCTTCCTCGTTCCTTCTTCTCTCCCTCTCTTCCTTCCTCCCTCTCTTCTCTCTTCCTTCCCTTCCAGCTCACCTCCAGGTATAAAGTACTCTGTTGATGATTTTCCTGGAAAGATTAGAGGAGTAAGCATCCAAGAGGGGTAAGCATCTCTAGGTTCTAAGAAAACCTCAGAGATAGTATTATAACCATGAAATTGGAAGGGCCAAAGAGGAATAAAAGGTGGTCTCCAGGACCATCAGAGTCTTCAAAGTCCATGATTGTAACTGTTCTGAAATAACTTTTATATTAAAAAAAAAACCACAAAGAAGTTCCCACTTTTACATTCAGTATCCTCCTGAGTCCCCTGTAGGAAGATCCAGAACATCAATGACTGCAGTCTGACGTATGTCTACACAAGCTACAGCTTTGACAGCACAATTGCTTTAGTCATGAGGATTGTGAAATAAGACTGACATCTATGATAGCAGAATCTCCATATTTAGAGAGATGAAATGTATTTTTCCTAACACATTTGAACTGGACTGTGTTTTGATCATGTGCCTTTCTTCTACGTAAAATATCACATAAAACATGCACACCACTGGCATTATTCTGAGTGCTGTAAAACAAATCCTTTATTCCTTAGGTCACTGAGAGTATAAGAGACTTCGTATCTATTTGTCCTACTTCTTTACAGGAGAGGGGGGATGGAGGTTTTAAGAAAAGAGTTGTTAGCAATTTGGAATTCACAAATACAGAAAAATTTTACAGTGATTTTCAAAGTAATGATTATAAAGTCAGTCTTCCAAAGGTGTGAATAACAATAACAATGGCAGTATCTAAGTCATTCTGCCTTTGCTGGTGAATCATACTTAATACAGCTCTAGGTGACTAAGATTGAGATTTTCAAAAATCTCCCTGTACACAATCTCTAGCAATAGAATATTATTATTAGGAAGAGGCTAAAACTGAAGTTGACTATGAAAGCTAAAGCTCTGAATTCAGGAAGCACAGTATCTGGACATACCTTGAGTGATAACTAAATCACTTGAGAGGCTAAACAGTCTCAATATGACACTTTCCTCTACAGAAAAAGAAAGCAGTCTAAAGAAAATTGTACCTAAGTGATTACTGAAATTACTAGGAGAACTTGAGTTCATTGAGCCCTTTTCCCTACCCTTCCCACCCCCAGGATAGGATTATGCTAGAGAATCATTCCTAAATTGGCCACTTGACATGATTTCAATGGAAAACTATCCCCCACCCCTGCCACGCTATCTACAAGAGAAATGGCAAGTTTAACATGTAATAAAAAGATCTGCACTTGCTGAATCCAAATTCCACTGGCCATAGGAAACTTTATTGTTTAAAGAGAACCTGAAGAGAGAGTAAATACAAAAGATACTGTGTCAGTTCTTATGGCAAACTAATTTTGATATATAAACAGAGAAAATCACTGCCTCTGAAACACACTGACTTGAAATGCTGCAGAGATGTATTCCATTTTTCCACAGATAACAGGCAGTGATAAAGACTACAAGCTTATCTTTGCTCTTCAATGTAATTAACTGCCCTCACAGAGTTCAGCGGGCCACTGAGATTTTGTACTTATCCAGAGCTAAAGCAATGTTCCACTATTCTCTAAAACTAAATAGCAACTTGGCAAAGAATCCAGGAAGCCCTTTTCTTTTCCCTTCTCCGGGCCTAAGCTCCAAGCTTGCTAACACTGGTGTTCTAAATGCACAGAACTGGAGTCAGAGGAGACTGGGGTGGGGGACAAAATGGAAACTATAAAGTGAGCATCTCTTCACTTGAAAACTACCTGACAATGGCATTCCAAGATTCTGAGGCAACTGCAAATCACATTTAAGTATGCCTGCTTTCTTGCCAGTTATTGTGGTCCTCCTAAATCTAAGAAGACTGTCATTAGACACAGGAAGAGACTGGGGTTAGGAGGAGGACAGTTTTGTTGTGGAATCAGTTTTCTACCAGGAGTCTTCAGGTATGTGTATTTCTAGAAATAATTTATATTTCTGCACTGCTTAATGTCACTCGACGTCCAGTACCAGCAAGAGTCCATTTCCAGCCCGGCCTCTAAGCAGCCCCCAAGGGTCTCCCGTCCAGGCCTCTGGCATTCTATAGTTTGTAAAGAGCTGCTGCTCTACTACCTTTGCACAGACCTCCCAACCTCCAGTGAGGCCCCAAATGATGATTTGTTACCACATTAACATTCTTCTGGCTCACCTGGTTATTCACCAAAGAGCATTAAGTCTCTAGGAAAAAAAGAGGGTGGGGGGAAGGGACGCAGTGATATTTAGGAGAGAAAGAAAGAGTGGCGCCTGTTTTAAGGATGAACCCGAGTTCTGCTATTTTATTCCATAGTTTGTCTAAATAAACTGCTCCAAAATGGCTTTATTAGAAATTCAGAGACTTCATGAAGAGAAAGGGAAAAACAACAACAAAAAAATCAAATATGGGTTGAACAAATTCCATCCTGGCTTAGCAGGGCAGTAGATTAGTTTTAAGTAGTACTGTGCTCCAGGGAGTAATACTTTTTAAGGGAGAGGTCACGTACTGGAGTTGTTATATTTCATAGTCCCAAGACACCGAGAACAAATATCCAACATGGAGTTCTTACTGTACAACTATCCAGCTTTACTTGTCTTCTAGGGGACTCATAGCCAAGGCAATGTGAACTTCTCCCAGGCTGCCAAGAGAAGTCTGTGGTACAGTGCATCAGAGCAGCAGAGCCCTCTCCCACAGCTCTTCTGAGAGCACGTGGAGCCTGGGAAAATGCCTCTGAGTGGCCTGCTGAGCCATGAGGACTGCATGACAGGTGATCCCGTCATAGCTGGTTCCGCCCAACGCTGCATGGTTCTCCTCCAGCCAAACCTTCTCCCAAACCACAAGGCAGTAGGAAGACCCACTTTGTCCCATAGTATCTCTCTCCCTAAGATGACTTCATTATTCATCACTCATGATCATGAAAATTGTCAAACATCCAGAAAAGTAGAAAAAGCAGTGCCATGAACACCCAAAACCCCGCCATCTAGACTCAATAATGGTTAATATTTTGTCATATTTCATATACCTATTTGGTAAATAGGTATATTTCCTTTTTTTTTTAAGATCTTATTTATTCATTAGACAGACAGAGAGTGAGCTCAAGCCGCAGGGAAGAGCAGAGGGAGAGGGCTGAGATTCCAGAAATCCCAGGATCCCGGGATCATGACCTTAGATGCTTAACTGAATGAGCCACCCAGGCATTCCTTGAGAAACCATTTCAAAATAAATTAGACATCATGACCCTTCACTCCTAATTATGTGAGCACAGACTCACATATAACAAGACGTTTTCCTATAACACCAAGAGACTGAGATCACAATGAGCATGACATTATTGCTCTATCAAATAACCAGCCCATATTCAAATTTCTCAAACTACCCCCAAAATGTGTATCAGTGATTTTCCCTCTTGAATTAGAAGCCAACCAAAGATCATGTACTGCATTTGGTTATGTCTCTTACATTTCCTATGATCTAAAATAATCTCTCCCTTTCTTTTATTTGTAACTCTGACCTTTTAAAGAGATCAGGCTAGTTGTCTTACAGAGTGACCCCTCAATCAGGATTTGAACTTTAAAAATAAAATAAATCTCATTTGCCTAAATACAAATTTTCAACCTGCATGCTCTTTTATAATGCCAGCCCTTTATTAATTTTGATAGCTTCTTTAAGTGCTGCAGGAAACAGCAGGTTCAAACTACTGCTATAATTATAATTCAGTCTGGAACACAGATGACTTGAAGATTTAGTCCTAAAGATTAATTTCAAAGAAATTAGATCTTAAATTTATAAACACTTAAATTTTTCAGCAAAGGAGAGCAGGTAGGATAGTGATTTCATACTTATTTTAAGAAAGGGTACTTGGTGGCAATCAGATGACTATATGCTGACCTGGAAGCAGCTCCACATCGAGGACCAGTTCAGACTTGTGACTGTTTCCAGTCTGAGGTCATGAGTCAGCTCTCATTCTCCATTTGAAGACTTGGCGAGATTTAATAAGAGGGTAGGAAGGAAGGGGCTGACAGCTACCAAGTACTGACAACGTCTTCTACGCTAGACTAGACCAGGAACATATAAAGCATTTTAAAAATGAAGACTATGTGTGTTTTAAAGCTATTTTATTTAGGAAAAATGAAGTTATAACTCATTACTTCTGAAACTGTCCATTAGGAAAGTTACTTATCAGACGGCCAAGGGTAGACAGAGCACGAGGGTGATACCTTCATTTAGAACATACAGACAGGTTCACAGTATAAGATGGAGACTTTGGGAAAGCCCTGATGGGGCCCTTTGAAACATATTATAAGCTGAAGTGTGATCTTCACCATTGCTGGTGATAGGTGGTGTTGAGGATGGGGTTGTTCTGTGGGAACCAAAAAACAAGAGTCCTACCATAAGTTTAAGAACACACACACACAGGATCCTAGTTTAAGATCACAACTGGGAAACAATTTGGGTGGGTTAGTGGGATATTTGGTCCTGGACTAAAAATTTCACTTATTACCCAAGACATTTATAGAGACTCCAAAAAGGATCCCTTGAGATAACATTTCACGTCCTTAAATAAGGACAGTACTGGACTCTGAGTCACAATAAAGTTATGTCCATTTGATGCCAAAACAAATGGGGCAAACTAGTTAGTTCCATGAAAAAAACAAAAAACCTACGAACAAAATTATTACTTGAGGCCAAATTTACTTAAGAAAATTTTTTTTCTACCTGTCACTTCACTGACTTTGTATGCAATCCCGCTGGCCACATGTGCTATTAATTTTCCTATCTATGGGATCCATCTGAGAATGTTACCACTGAATGAGAAAGTTTCTCAGACAGACAAAAATTAGAAGAAAACAAATTAAGAAGTTATCGCTTCTGATTCCTTTCCTATACTGCTTTCCCACTTTTTGCTTTATGAAAGTAGGCCCTTAACATTAGGTAAAAAAACCGTGTTTAGATCATGTATAAGCACCGATGAAATGATATTCAAAACTATGGTTCCCACAATCGTAACTCCGCCAGACCATGAATAATGGGGATGGCAGAACTGGGTACTTATAAAACTCAAAGTTCCCTACAAAACCCTTCCCTCACCTTTAAATAACTATGCATAAAAGAAACAGAGATTTTTTTTTTTTTAATAAACCTTCTCAGTGAGGTAGCTGGTTGTTTGAACTGCCAGCCCTTCAAGCTGGCCCCTCTGCAACAACTTTCACACTTCCTGTGCACAGGACAAGCTCCAGATGAAGTATATCCTCTGTGGCCTCCCTGTCTTGCAGGAGGGTCCATCCCAACTCTGGGCTTCTACAACCATGTGCAATGAGAAAAAGAGTTTAGGAACCATTGGCCTATTCTATGGGATAGCAGAACCACAGGACAAGCAACATCCTTGAAGAATCACCCAGTTCACTTCCTGCTTGTTAGGCAGGACCATATTTAAATCATATTTTAAAAAACAACACCGAAACTCCAAATGACAAGATGCAATACCTACCCGCATGCAACTTGATTCTTCTTTTACCATTTGAATTAAAGCTGCAAACTTGGATGCTGAAAAGGGCAGGACCATAACATGAAAAGGGCTGGGTGTGGGCTGTGGAAAACAGGAAAGCGCATGCTTGGTTTACGAAGACAGGAGCTCCCTCCCGGACTTCTGCCTCAGCTGCCACTGGAATTAGGGCACTGGGGTAACAGATTTTAGGCCTTTCCGGAAAAGCTGAATATCCAAATATTTATGTAATCTTCCAAATTTTAAATTAGCAATGACTTAAGATATACTGTGCAGTCCAAATACAGCGTTTCTGAGAGTGGCTTCAGCTTCGCACTACCATTCTGCAATCTCTAATCTAAATTCTTCACGCTGTAGCTGAAGTTCATTTACTTGTGTTCTGTTTTCGGCAGAGCTGGAAGAACGCTGGCCGCTACCAAATGCTTGGGGATAGGTAGTCAGTTTCAATCTAGCCATTTACTCTAGGCTAAGTAAACCCAGGTCCTTAACCTCACTACACAGGACATGTTTATCTACCTTTAAATCATTCTGACACTTCTAAGTCCTGACAGTAACAGCTACCAGTTTGACTCAACATGAGGGGAAAATGAAAAGACTGTACAATTTTAGAAATCATTAATCGTGTCAATGTGTGAGATCTGTATTTAAAAAAAAATCACAAAACTTACATTTATTAAAAAAGGACTTGAAAAGCCTGAGTAACACATACCATATTCTCAGTTGGAAGGACTAAAGATGCCAACTGTTCCCATATTTATTTATTTAACAAACATGTACTGAGTGCCTATTGCATACCAGAAAAGTCCAATCAAAATCACAAGGAAAATGGTGTGTGTGTGTGTGTGTGTGTGTGTGTGTGTGTGTGTGAGAGAGAGAGAGAGAGAGAGAGAGAAGGTTAGGAGGTAGTTTAGAAGTTGTCAGAAACAATTCTACAATTAATCTAGAAGAATAAACAAATAAGAATAGCTAAGGGAAAAAAAAACTCCAAACGAAAAAAAAATTTTTTTCTAATTAAAAGTGATGTATACTCAATGTGTTAAAAAACAAACCAAAACAAAACAAAACACCTAGAGAAAAACAAAAAGGTATAAGGAGAAAGTTAAATTCCCAATAATCTGACCATTCAGAAAACAGTTACTTCTGTCACCTTGACTTTTGATGGTCTCCAGATCTTTCCTCAAGATATATAAATACATAATCGTATTTTTTTTTTTACAAAAATGGAATCACATGATAAATGCTGCTTTGTAACCTGATTTTTCTTTTAAAAACAACCTCAATGTTATGTACGTTGACTTTTGGTATGGTATCAGTTTTTTTGTTTTGTTTTGTTTTTTAATTTTTTTACCAATATGGTATCACTAAGGAATCCACTTTCACTCTTTCACAATTTGATATTCAATAGAAGGGGGTTCTACTGATCTGCAGTGCCAGCTGTGCTGTATACAGGCCTCTTTTTCAGAATTATTTTACTCCACTGACTTATCAGTCAATATGCACTGTATTAATTACCTGAGCTTTATTTACAGTAAACCTTAATATCTAGTAGGGCAAGTTCTTTTCCTGACCCTCAACACTGTTTCTAGTCTTCTCCTGGAGTACGTGGAGTTATTCCTGCTCCTTTATGCTTTCATATAGCTTTTAGTATTAGCTTGCCAAATTGCACGAAAAAATTCTGTTGGGAGTTTGATCAGAATGGCCCTGAATTTATAGATCCATTTGGAGACAAATGGGACTTCCTATACATTTGACAGCAGACCTCCCAACTATTTTCGAGGACTTCTAAAAATCTCTTTCAATAAGGTTTAAAATTTTTCTATGTAATGTTCTTGCATACTTCATTAAGTTTATTAGGAGGTACTTCCTATTTTTTATTGTTGCCATCATACACATTATTTTCTAAAAATTTCATTTTCAAATCATCTGCTGTTGCAATTGACTTTTGTATGTTGACCTGCAGCTGAAAAACCTATTAAACCCCCTTATTAATTCTAATAATCAGTCGCCATATTTCCCTTAGACTTTTCATGACACTTTTATTCTTTATTTCTAATTTTTTCACCTGTATTTTTCTTCCCTGACTTATTGTTTGGGCGGGATCTTCAGTAAATAGTTGAATACTGCTGCTAGTAGGAATCATTGTAGGGACTCCTGATTATAAAATGAATTTTTTTTAAAGATTTTATTTATTTATTTGACAGAGAGAGAAACAGAGAGAGCACACAAGCAGGGGGAATGGCAGACAGAGGGAGAAGCTGGTTCCCTGCCCAGCAAGGAGCCCGATGAGGGACTCAATCCCAGGACCCTGGGATCATGACCTGAGCCAACAGCAGACACTTGACTGACTAAGCCACCCAGGTGTCCTTAAAAGTACTGAGAATAGTATTTCTTTTTGTTTTTTAAGATTTTATTTATTTATTTGACAGAGAGACAGAGATCACAAGTAGGCAGAGAGGCAGGCAGAGAGAGAAGAGGAAGCAGGCTCCCCACTGAGCAGAGAGCCCGATGCAGGGCTCGCTAGATCCCAGGATTCTGAGATCATGACCTGAGCCGAAGGCAGAGGCTTTAACCCACTGAGACACCAAGGTGCCCTGAGAATAGTATTTGTTTCCATTTCACCTAAGTTTTCATATTTACTAGCTTTTGTAATAGGTACTACATCACAGACTTGTAGCTCTGTCCTTAATGACACACAGTGAACTGCTTTCTCCTACAATATTTATGTAGGCTGTTTTCTGTTCTATATCTTCTATTTAGTATTTGTCTATAACAAACATTTCCCTCAAAGAAAAACAAACATTCCCCTCAGTACTGTCACAGTCATTTGGGATTTGTATCCCATTTTACAATGTGCTGGGTCTTTTTCCAATTTTTGATGCATTCACTTAAGTCACATGTAAAAACAGTAAATACCCCCAAAGTTTACCATCAATCCTACCATCTTCAGTTATTAAATAAACCACTATGAAGTTTAAGTAACCACCTACTTGTCTAGAGTCTTTCCAATTCCCAGTCATGAGCCCAGTACCCATATGTAAATCACTTGGGGAATGTGAAGTTCCAAGCCTGGGGTCTTTCTCACCTGTAACTGATCCCTGTATCCCCAAGAATCTGATGTCGATCTGGGGTGGGTTCCAAAAACCTGTGTTCTGTTTAAAGAGCTCCAGGGGATTCTGATGCATAGTTCAGATTTAGAAGTGAGTGCTCTAAGTCTTATTTTGCTGATTTTCTGGTATGTTATAATGAACTTAGTCACAAGAGTCTTGCTAGAGTAATGGTGGTACTTTATAGAGTTCTTGGAAGACAAAAACAAAATGCAAGTTCTGGAAATGAATATAAGAGAAAAATTATCCCACCTCCTTAAACAAACAAATAGGCCTCTAATAGGAGTACTATAGCAACAGTGAAGAGGCATGGGAAGAAAGCTAATTTCTAAGGCACTCAAAGCCCAAACTACCGAGGCAATTTATGAGAAACCAATGCATATAGGCTCACTTATTATCTCATCTCTGGAGGATTTCAAAGAACAAGTCTCATGCCTCCTTTGTTTTGTTTTCCTCTAACTGCCAGATGATCTACGTTTTAACAGAAAAAAAAAATCACCACATACTTCTCATTTTTTATCTTCCCCAAGTCCTTAAGAGTTCACCTAAAATGTATATCGTTTTGATATGTAAAAATTAAAGTGATAGGTATGCAATGACTTATGATCGTAATTAAGATGTAAAATCAGATCCCACACAGACTCAGATTAAAAAGGAACTAACAACATATGCTATGACTCAGGTTTTATTATTTCCGAAACACTACCTTGATATTCTTATCTTAAATGTCTAAATGAGGTCAAGTTTAGAAGAATATGTAAAGAGGACATTTTAATTTTGTTTTTCTTACACAGTATTTACTGATAATATAAATAACAAATGAACAAATCAAAAACAGATTAAAAAAAACCCATAAAACAGAACCTCCACCTTCATCATATACATGAATTTGAGAGATATAACAAGACATGTGCTTCCAAATGAGAGGCAACAGGAAATACATCCCACCTACCACAAAGTACTGTTGCATAAGAAACAACAACAACAGGGATCTGACCTCATCAAGTCTGTGGATCTAACTACCAGTTTACAGGAAATACAGGGGCTGGAAGAATATGCTAGCACTACCATGCAGATGCAGCCAGCCAAACCCAAAATGTGGGAAATTCCAGAGGACACTTGACCTAGTTTCTTCAATAAGTAAACACTAAGAAAAAAACTTGGGAAGGGTGTTCCCGTAAGTTCAAAGAGATATTCACCTAAGGTAAAGAGAATCAATCAAATGCGATGAATGTGTGGACCAACCCTGTTTGGACCCTGATTTGAACAATCCTACCGTAAAGAGAGAAAAATCTGAAGACAGATTATATATCTGATGACATCAAGAATTTTTTTTTTCCTTAATGGCACTCTGATCATTAAAAAAAAACACCTTATTTTTTAGACCTGTATATATTGAACTGTTTCTGTGTACAATATAGGATATCCAGGATTTATTTTAAAATTGTCTGGAAGTGGGGATGGGAAAAAGCAAGTGGGGGGATAAATGAAATAACATTTGGCCATATGTTTGATATGTAATGCTGCATGTTGGACAAGAAGAGGTTCACTGTATAATTCTATTGCTGTATGCATTTAAAATTTAAAATTGCACACATGAAAGCAGGGGGAGGAGCAGGCAGAAGAAGAAGTAGGCTCCCCGCTGAGCAAGGTGCCTGATGGGGGACTCATCCCAGGTTCCTGGGAACGGGAAGTGAGCCAAAGGAAGACGCCCAACCAACTAAGCCACCCAGGCATCTCACATTTTTTCTTCTAAATATCTGTGTTAACATCATCCTTCTTCCAAAACTTCAGAACATATAGTCACAATTAAATATTGCTTTTCTAATTTGCTAGCTTTGAAAATGACATTATATAAAAAATGCAAAAGCATTCTTTAGTCTGTTGTGAATTATAACCATAATCTTTAGAATAATTTGTAAGTAAGTAATAATTAAAAAGCAACCTGAACAAAAATGATCTAATAGGTGACTGTACTCTCATCTTCCTTAAGTCTTTAAATGAAGTACACTATCGCCCTCACAACAGGAATGGTAACTTGGTTCTTGAGCTACTATTGGTCCAAGTTGAAAACATGATTATAGATACAGGTACAGGAATAGATATAAATACATACATTCGGCAGACTCAAGCCACATTACCAACCTCTTAAGTATGGAGTAAAAAGTTGCACCATACTTTTAAAAAACTAAACCTTGCAGTAAAGAGAGCACATGCCTAAAAGTGGAATCTGGGGGAAAAACAGAGATAAAGGAGACCCTCCTGCTAAAAATATATAGAATCTGGGTAAAAAAAAACCCAAAAACAAAAAAACAAAACAACAACAACAACAAAAAACATGCTTAAGTATATAGTGGAGCTCAGATGAAATGGAAATACCAAGGCAATACCAGAAACGGAGGGGGAAAGAACAGGAAACTAATGGGCTGATGCTCTAATGGCCCCCAGAGAAGCATCCGGTCAGACATAGGCAGGAGAGGACTGAAGCCATACCCTGCTGGCAGCACAGCCCCACCACCCCAAGGAGCAGACGGTACTCCGTCAGTCCACAAAACCCCACTGTCTCCCAACCTGCGAATTTTTCCTTTTGTTGAATGCTCCTGAGGCTCCACAAAAGCCTCTCTTATGGTTTCAGTATCCCAAATCTCCCAGCTTCCTGGATATCCATCCCACAGAACCACTCTTCTTCAGGTTCTTCCTCTATTCTCAGCTTCCTAGGGCAAATATTTTCACATTTTCAGGGTGCCCCTCAGCTCTTAGTCACGTGACAGAAGCGATTTCTAGCCAGTTTTCCCTTCTTTTCTATAGATTTCACACTTTCTTTCATTTTTATAGAAGGTTCCTACAGTAGGAGGCCTTTGCATTTGGTATTTGAAAATACTGGACCCTGCGGTGCTCTGGAGTCTCTGAAGGGGAGTCCTAGAGATCCCAGGGAGGTCCCGGAGCAGGCTGTGAGTTTCAAAGTGATACCTACCTAACCAAGGACATCAGTACCCTTGTGTCCTGTATCTCCTTCAGTCTTGTGCCTTGCACCGCCCCTCCCACTTCCTTCCCAGAACGTGTGCTCCTCGCTGGCCTACTATGTTTGTCTCTATCTTTTCTCAGTGACACAACCTCTTGAGGGGCTCTCCTACCACCAAGGTCCTACAACTTCTTCTTAGGGTTTTCCTCAACACCAGCTCCGACCACACCTCCAGTCATCACACTTGCTCCCCCACCCCTGCCAAATCTTGCCCTGTGGTCTACTCAACTGATGCTCCATGGGCCTGCTTTTCCCTGTCTACCCTCACCTACACCCCTCCACTCTGCTGAGTCCCATCATTGAAACCCCTTCCCACACATCAGAGCAAGTCTTACTTCCTTCTCAGCTCTCTTTATGAAAATACAGTTGTTCTAGAAAAAAATTCCCTGGGCTCGGGAAAAATAGAAAATTCCTTAGAAATGGAAGTAAGGCCAACATTGTTAAATAAGTTTGAGTTGTACATCTCCATCTGGGAATTAACTGTTGGTCACATGACATAAACTAAGTATCACGCTGATGGTGAGCTGCTATGAGGGAGCAGGATGGCAGCAAACTGGAGTCATTTCATACAAGTGAGACACTCTACAAAGTAGAGATTTTACTCTTTCCGACCCTGAAAATGATCTCAGTAGAGGAGTTTCAGGGACTAGTGTGAACAGAAAATGGTTAGCTTTTTTTTCATCCTGTCAAAAGCCAGGTGTTCCTCTAAAAGAAATAATCAAGCCAGAGTCTTCCTAGTCACGCTACCTGTGCACTTACCATACATGAGTACTAAGCGAAGACCTGGGTGGGCCAGGAAAACTGCTCAGCTCCTGAGGGACTCAACTAAGGTCAGAGGGAGAGACAGAGCAGGTAAAGGATAATGGTTACAATAGAAGTGCTACAACAAAGACATGCACTGGGAGCCAGGGAGACCAAGAAAGGATAGGTCTCATTAAATAAGGGAGAGTAATAAACTAAATTGGGAGGAAGGCGATCCCCAAGGAAGGGAAACATCTTGAGTCTGAGGCATCAAGGACTGAGAATGGTGGGTACCACTGGCATGTCTGTTTTTTTTTTTTAAGGTTTTATTTATTTATTTGACAGAGAGAGAGAGAGATCACAAGTAGGCAGCGAGGCAGGCAGAGAGAGAGGAGGAAGCAGGCTCTTCACTGAGCAAAGAACCCAATGTGGGGCTCTATCCCAGGACCCTGAGATCATGACCTGAGCCGAATGCAGAGGCTTAACCCACTGAGCCACCCAGGTGCCCCAGCATGTCTGTTTCAAACCACAGACAACTCCTACTGGCTCCTGGGAACCCTGGGAAGTAGAGGAGGCTTAGAGTTCAGGATGCACAGAAGGACAGGGAGAGACGAGGTACAGGGGAGAGATGGGGAGGGATAAGCCAAGGAGCTTGGACTCTGACATGTGGTCAGCTTTACAACCTAAATTAAAGGGTTTTAACAGGAGTTACTGAGACCCCTTAGCATCCCCAGTTATACTTTACAAATACTAATGACTCACTATGGGTTTCCATTAATATGAAGACCTCAACTATACTGAGGATCATTTTACTCTTCACTGTTTCAGTTAAAATGGAATAATTAGGGGCGCCTGGGTGGCTGGGTCAGTTAAGCTTCTGCCTTTGGCTCAGGTCATGATCCCAGGGTCCTGGGATTGAGGCCCCGCTTCAGGCTCCCTGCTCAGTGGAAAGTCTGCTTCTCCCTTTCCCTCTGCCCCTCCTCCCCACTCGTGCTCTCTATCTCAAATAAATACAATCTTTTAAAAAATGGAATAAAGCTGATAAATTTGTGGAAGGATTTCATCTAAAAATCCCAGAAAAAATCTTTGACATAATAGTTTATTAATGTGTTAAAAATAAGGTGTTTAGGGCACATGAGTGGCTCAGCTGGTTGCACACCTGTCTTCAGCTCATGTCATCCCAGGGTCCTAGGATCAAGCCCTGCATCTGACTCTCTGCTCCACAGGGAACCTGCTTCTCCCTCTGCCTGCCACTCCCCATGCTTGTGCATGCTTGTGTACTCCCTCTCTCTCTCCCTCTAATCAATCAATCAATCAATCAATCAATCTTAGGGGAAAAAAACGGTATTTATAACAATTTAAAATGATGCTTACACTGACTAGGTTAAAATAGACTCTTGATCCTGTTTAGTAAATGTCAGCTTTAACCGTGTTGGGGGAAAAACAACATTTACTACAAAGCTAATTAAAATAGTTTGGTAGTGGCATAAGGACAAACGTGTAGAAATAGAACCTAGAGTCCAGAAATAAATCCTTGCATTTACTGACAACTGATTTTCAACAAGGGGGCCAAGACAATTAAATTGGGATAGAATAGTCTTTTCAACAGACAGTACTGGGACAACTAGATAACTATGTGCAAAAGAATAATGCTGGAGCCTACCTCACATCATACATGAAATGAACTCATTAATTCAAAATGGATCAAAGATGTAAATGTAAGAGTTAAAACTACAAGTCTTAGAAAAAAACCCAAGCACAAATCTTCATGGCCTTGGATTAGGCAATGGTTTCTTAGATGTAACATGAAAAGCAGAAGCAACAAAACAAAAAAAATGAATAAATTGAACACTATCAAAATTAAAAACTTTTGTGTTTCAAAGATGCCATCAAGAAAGTGAAAAGACAATCCACAGGAGAAAAATTTTGCACGTCCTCTACCTGACAAGGGACTTATACCTAAAATATGTAAAGAACCCCTGCAACTCAATAATTAAAAAAAAAAAAAAACAAACCCCAAAACCTTCAATTTAAAAATGGACAAAGGATTTGAAAAGATATTTCTCCAAAAAAGATAAACAAATGACAAATAAGTACTTGAATAAAAGGTAAACATGATTAAGCCATCAGGGAAATGGATATTAAAATCACAATCAAAGCCACTTCACACCCACAAGAATGTCTATAATCAAAATGACAGATAATAACAAGTGCTGGAAAGAATGTGGAGAAAATGGAATCCTCATCCACTTTCGGTGGGAATATAAAATGGTACAGCTGCTTTGGAAAACAGTCTGGAAGTTCCTCAATATATTAAACACAGGGATACAAAATTACTCAGAAATTCCATTCTTAGATATATACTCATGAGAAAAACACTCCACTCAAAGACCTACACAAATATTCATAGTAGAATTATTCCCAGGAGCCAAATGGTGCAAACCCAAGTGTCCATCAACTGACGAATGGATAAACAAAATGTGATACATCCATATGATGGAATATTATTTGGCAACAGAAAGAAATGAAGTACTATAGATAAATGCTTATAACATGGATGAACCTTGAATACATTACGCTAAATGAGAGCCAGTTACAAAGAATACCAACACATTGTAAGATTCCATTTATATGAAATGTCCAGAGTAGGCAAATCTATTCTGTAGAGACAGAATACAAATTGGTGGTTACCTAGGGATAGGGGTGGAAAGGGTGCTGGGGAAAAATGGGAAGTAGTTGCTAATGGGCACAGAGTTTCTTTATGGAGTGATGAAAATGTTCTAAAACTGGTTCTGATGACAGTTGCACAACTTTGTGAATATATAAAAACCACTGAATTGTATACTTTAAGTGAATGAATTATATGGCATGTAAATTACGCCTCAATAAAGTTGTTATTAAACAAACAAAAAAAGGAATGGGATGAAATGCACTTCAAACTAAATGGATGGGAACTGTCAGTGTTCCTCATTCTTAAATCCCTAAATCAAATACTTATAAAGAATGATGCTTTCCTCTAAATGAAAATGTCTGATACTTTTAAAATGGGGTATATGACTGGTTGAAGATGCTGGCAAATTCTAAGAGCTACACAGAGAAAAATGTTCCCCACTGTTTTAATAGATTCAGCAAATACCATCTATGAGCATTTGATATGTGAATTCCATAATTTTCCAACAGTAGGCCTCCTTCCCCTTGCCCCCCCATTATCCTAATTAAATTTCTTTGGTGCCTTTCAGCCCATTAGAATACCATATACTACTCCAAGTCCCCAGAGTTTATTCAGCCTCAATTTTACTTTTCTAAAATACTAGAGAGAGGGGAAAAAAAAAAGTTTAATAAGCTAGAAACAGGAAAAAAAAAGTATGAAAATGCTTCCTCATATAAGAACTATTTATAAACTCTACGCTTTTGCTATTAACGAGTTAGTAGTTTACTAAAATAAGGATAAACTTACACAATGCAAAATTTTTAGTCTCCAAAAGTTCACATTACCTTGAAAGGAAACCCAGAAGCTGTTTTATTTTCAAATATATCTTATGAAGAAAGATTTCCTAAGTGTTTCAAAAATGTTTTCTATTTAAGAGAAACCTTTATAAGTCATTCTTTAAATAATGAGAATTTCTTTTCCCCCAAGGGAATAATTTCTACTTCAGTGTTTCTAAGAATATACAGGGTTAAAACCGTGTAAAATAGATTTTCTCACAGTTAGGGGAGAGCAAAACACTACAAATAGGAAACCAGACAGCTCGGGGGTCAAAACACTACACTTCCAGGTCAGACTTCTGGTTGCAATTAAGTAAAATTCCTGCAAATATTTGTAAGGAAATCATATTTTTGGTGTCCCCTTTCAGGCTTTGTAACTTTTTATTTTCTTTAACAGCAACTTATATTTGTGGGCATATACATATCTATATTATTTATTAAAGACACACAGAAATACAAAAACATAAGCATTTATGTACACATACATACCAATTTAGGACCCCAGAACTGCAATCTGATCTTGGCCTCAAAGGTAAAACTAGCATCTCTTCTAGGCATTCATTTTTTATGTTTCAGATTATGTGGACCTAGTTTTGGTTTTGCTCAACACAGACATGGATAATTTGGTTCTCAAGACATTTCACAAAATAGGTTAAGCCAAGTTTCCCATTAGATTGCATGCTTCATGATCAAATGGTTAAAGTAAATTTGAATCTGATTGGAGTTTAGGCTCTAAGTAATAACAGCATTGTGTTAGAACAACAAATATAAACAAGCCCCACAATTAAGTGTACCTGAGCAGTTATTAAATATGCTTCTACTCAACTCCCTGGGAATAGCCCAGGGGTTTCACAGTGCTTCACAAATACCTACCTCAGAAATCTGTGGCGCATTCACTTAGAGACAATAGAAATGTCTACTCTACCAAAGGGAGCAGATAGATACTCCCTGCCCAGTTCATAGAGGTTATTATAGTGAGTATAAGATTATTTTGATTACAAACAACTGAAATGGTAAGCTGAAAACAGTAACTCCAAAAAAAAAATACTATTTTAGATTCTCTCACTTTTGTTTCAAATAATTAGAGTAACTAGGGTGCCATGTTAGGGAATTTGAAAATGAAAGCGCTCTGGTTTTTAATCACCATCTTGGTTGTAATCCCCACAATTCCCAAGATATTTAGTTAGCAAATCTCAGTCCCAAAGTGTTAAACCACAGTGTCTTATGCTATACTAGGGCCTCTTCACTTGTCCTCTGCACCCTTCAGAATCAAGGGGTTCTTAACAGATATTTAATCTGTTAGACAATTACTATTTTCTCTCTCCAGCTTCCTAATGGCTATTAATATTAGCAATGTGAAGCTCAATTACTACAAATTTTAAAATCTTGGCATGTGACTGGAGAGCCTGGCCAAAGGAAAAGAATTTAAAGGGAACAGACAAGCTGGTAAATGCTCTGGGCACTTCCCAGACAGGGTACTGCTATAGTGTAATGCGCATAAAACTCCTGAGAAATGAACAGTACATGCCAAGGCAAATAGTTTCCACTATCCCTTGTCATCCCACACATTAAAAAATTATATGCAACCCCTATGAGAAAAGGCCTCTGCTTTATGAGTTGTGGTGGGAGGGTGGGGAAGAGTTGTCATCCTCACTAGTATCTGTCAAACACAGGAGAGGTTGCCACTTTTTAAGACTTTGTCTGGGATATGCCAAAAGAAAGTACAGTCTTACAGGAGTCCCAAAGTCCTTGCACACCCTCCACGCCCTCCACCCCTCACCTCAACACATATACACATACATTCGCTAAGCAGTAGCCAAGCCATTTGGACAACAGAAAGCTGTTGCCACGGGGAGCACATTCCAAAAAGCTGGGATAAATCATAATTTTCACTGAGTGAACCCAGAGAATTACAGGACTCCCATCCAGTTGTCACCATTAGAGATAATGTGACAAAAGAGATCATCAAAGACAAAGGTTTTTATTTCACTGCTATTATTAGTTAAAGGCTAGTGACTTTCTCTTCCATTACTTCTCCTCCCACTCCCAGCAGGGCAGGAGTGCCAAGCAGTTCTACCTGACCACCAAATGGGATTTGTCTTTGGAATATCTGGTAATAAATCATCAGTCTTCCAGAGCTGGTAAATGGGCAGAACTGTCAGCCAATTGGACCAACTGCTTAAAAAAAAAAAAGGTCTTGCTATCTCTGTTTGATGACAAAGATCTTTCTGGAATCCAAGAGTCCCAGGGGATTTAGTAGAGTTGTTCTGAACTCCCCAGTCCCAGAATATGCAGAAATGTGGAGCACTGAGTCCAGATGTCAATGTGGACAAGCAGACTCAAAAGTAATACGGAGTTGCATCACCATAAAAGCTCCAACAGAACTGCCTTTGTAATTTGAAAGTAAGCAATGGCAATATAGACTTAGTTTTATGAGGGAAAAATCATTGTCTTTCTGATGTGCATGGTAGGAGGTTAAGGGAGAAGGGTGGGGTGGGAGAGATGGAAGGAGCTTACTCACAGGCCCGGAGGATCGATCTCATGAGGTTCACACCACCATCAACAAAGTTTTCTAGGTGGTTCCAACTGAAGTGTGACAACCTCTTGGTGTGGCAGAAAGAATCCTCCTAATATTTTCTGAAGCTTTGTATGTTGGGGGGGGGTGGGTGCTGTTTGCGTGTGTTTTAATTTCTTGCAAAATTGAAAAGTGAACAAAAGATCAGTCACTGCAACTGGCAATTTCCATGACAGGTGACTGTAACAAGTGGAAATATTACCCTTCAAGGTTTAAGGATTTTGTTTTTTTTTCCGTTTATTGCAATAAATGGTTAGCAAGGTCTCCCCAGGTTTTGAGAACACAAGGCATCTTGTGTTGTCAATGCTGTTTTAGTACACTTTTGGTAGAAAAGTATAAAAACTTTAAGTTCTGCAAACTGCCCCTTCCTAGAAAAATAATCTCTGCTACCAGAGGGCTTCTAGGCACTTGCTTTCATTATTGCCCTTTTAAGCTTCTCATGTGGATGAAAGCCTAGAACATGTTTTGATTAAGTACACTATGGGAAGAAATGTAAATAATAAGCAAAGCTATTTAAACACATGTGTAAAAAGAAAACACATGTTTCCACTGTGCCCTAGGACAAATCTAAGGAAACCCATTTCTATTTGTAAAGGGCTGTGAATAGAAAAAACAATGCCTAAATATGAAGAATATTTACCAGAACAGTAGATAATTGAAAATGTGTTGTGCTGTTTTGCTGTTTATAAAACCACACGAGGGCCGGGTTCTCCCCCTTTCAGCCGTCCGTGTCTGGCTGCAGAAGCCTGAGGACACCCCAACCCCCCGCCCCCCGCCATGGCTGCATGTGTGACCGCAGCCCAGTTCCACTGCCAAGGCGGGGGTTGAGGACAGGAGCAGAGGCCGACACTCCACGGGGACAGCTGATGGCCGTCAGGAGTGACTGCGACAGTCAGCAGCGTTTGTCCAGGGGGGCTTCCTCAGGGTTAACGGTTGTTGGACATACTCTTGTTAATGTATAGGGAATGGTGTCTCGCGGCCAGTTTGCATTGTCCTCTTGGAAAATGCCTGCCTGTTCATGGCGAGGAAGGGCCGGGCTCAAAGAGAAAAGTGGTTCACTTCCAAAATTTATTTTAACTAGGAAAAGGCCCCGTTTTCAATGGGCTGGGAAAATAAATACAAACCCAAACAAACAGCACATATACAAATTTGCACTCCTGGGGCCGCCAGAGAGAAGAGCTCACAATCAGGCCTGTGTCTGAAGAGCAAAGAGAAAGCTTTCTTTGGCAGGTACCACACACTGGGCGTTGGGGAAAGGAGGGGAACATTTCTCAGACAGAGGGAAGAATAGGAAGAACTTGCTTGTTTTGGCGATTCTCAGTCTTTTTCTCCTCTGGTGTGAACACCCACTGATTTCCTAACATGGTGGTAATGTGCCCTACCACAGAATGCTGCGTGGGTGTGGATGAAGAGAGAGGAAGCCTGGTAATTCAGCCCTGAACATTCGCAGAAGATACCTGGGAAGCCACAAAAGAATGAGGAGACAGCTACATGCATTGGCTAAAGATTTAAGCTAAGATTTTAGAGGCGTGCTCAGCTTAGAAGAGAAGCCAAAAAGAAAGCCACTGCAGACAGAAACCACAGTACCCAGGAAAATTTAATTTATTTTATGGCATTTTCCAAAGGACTGGGTTTCTTAGATGTTCACTGCAAGAAAAAGGTTATACAAAATGGAATAATACGCAGTAAAAAAAAAAAGGTACTGTTTCACAAACACAAAAATGTAGTGAACCCTCACTATTTAGACAATGCACGGAGGTAAATGCTTAGAGCTGAAAGATGAGTTCTGTTTTGGAGTCTATGTCTCCCTTTCCATCTTGTGATAAGAGAATAGGGGATATAAAACCCAAACAAAGATACCCATGTAGTAGTTCAAGTAGAACACTGCTCCTGGCCTTCACATGGTTCACTGAAAGACAGCTTTTTTTTTTTCATGATTAGAGGTAAGTTTTATTAAAAGAGAAAACACATACACACACACTCTCTCTTTCTCTCTCTCAATGGAGATACTGAAACAGTGAAGACAGGCCGGACATCAAACAGCTGCATTTTCACACAGCCTCTGACACTTACTAGCTTTGTGACCTTGGGCAAGTGGCTTCAACTCCTGAGTTTGGTTCTTGTCTTCAGATCAAGGGTTAAGAATGCCAGCTAGCAAGGGCTGCCCCAAGGATCTGCCATGGGTATGCAGGACACACAGCACAGGGCTGGTACCTAGCAGGCTGAAGCCCACTAACAGGTAACTAGTCAGGGTAAGAATACTAACAGACACCTGGGATAGGGGGGGTAGGTTCAGTCCCTCGGTGCCAAAGAGCCAGAAGATACTGTAGCTTATCTTACACTGGAGTAGGATGTGGTTTTGACTTTCTGAAAACCAAGCAAGAACAACTATTTAATAATCTGTTAACTCACAGACCACTTTCACCTCTGCCTTTTGTTGAAGGGGCAAGAGATGTTGCAATGGAAGTGTGCCACAAAGCCTTGCCAAATAAACATGTGACTGGTGAACAGAAACGACTCTCCGTTCCTTTATTTCTTCCAGGGCCTGTGTTCCTCCTGAGTGACAGGCTCTCCACTGGGTGCTTAACAGCACCAGAGCCCTGGCCTCAGTGGGATCTCTCTGGGATGCAAGGAACCAGCTGGAATGGTGAGTGCTGCTACTGCTGAGGGGAAGGGGGGAATGGGAAAGGGAAGGGGGCAGCTCCCTGACAGAGAAGGTGCGCAGAATCAGATAAAGCTCCTAAGGAGAAGTGACACCTGAGCACAGGACTGCAGGAGGAGGAGGAGCTGACCCAGGAATGAGGAAGGAGAAGAGAGCAGCAGGGAAAGGAGGGCAATATACGCAAAGGCCCAGAGGCAAGATTATAATGTTCTGGGTCCTGTCCATCAGTTAGGCTACAGTGACAAGTTGATAAAAGACCACAGAAGCTCTCCCAGGCTTGCCTGGCCAAAATCACCTGGGACCAGTGACTCCCTTCCCGCTAGGGGAGAGGGGCTTCTCTTGAACGTGGCTTCCCATGGGTCTAGTAGTAGGACTGGCAAAGGTCTACAAGCACTGGGCAGGTGGCTTGCTCAGCATTTTTCTGAATAATCAGACTGACTGGTGCCTGACACTGGCACTACAATGTGTGCCACCACCATGCCCACAAGGTCACTCTCATACTCACTCAATAAAAAGGTTGATCAGTGGTAGAACCAGAGTCCCTCTGCTGGAATACAGATAACAAGATACACTGAGCTGCACCCCAGTCAAGCACACCTAGCTACAGGATGCTGAGAGAGCAGACAGTATGCGTGCTGATCTGTGTGAGAATGCCAGCCTGTGCCAAGTGATTGCCCTGTGTCCCCCAGAACCCTCTGCACAATGGTGGGGGGGGTGGTCAACGTGGAGAGGACACTGTTGCCAGGGCTGTTCCTGAGCAGGTAGCCACCTTGGGTATGAAGGTCAGGGAGTAAGAGATAGTTGTTTAGAAGGCTAATGACCAGGACAGACATGGTGTCTATAGACCACGAAAGCCCAAGAATGGGTGCGTCATCTGGTGACTGGGTGGCCTAAAATTTGCGGTCAACTAAGGCCCATGGCTGGCCAAGTCACTTGGTCCAAGATTACTCAGTGGTAACCTTGGGAGGAAATCTGCCAGTGGCTCAATCCACAGACATCTTTGACTTATTGGTTAACAGATATGTCCATAACTCCAAATAAAATGGAGAACATATTTGGGCCCTACTTAAACTGTATATTACAGGCTGAACTGTGTCTCTCCAAAACTTGTATGTTGAAATCCTAATCCCCGGCACCTCAGAATGTGACTATTTGGATACAGGATCTTTAAAGGGGTAATTAAGTTAAAATGAGGTCATCAGAATGGGCCCAAATCCAGTATGACTGGTGTCTCTATTACAAGAGGAAATCAGGACACAGATACAAATAGAAGGAAAACCATGTGAAGCCATGGGGAGAAGATGATCACATCTACAAGCCAAGAAGAGAAGCCTCAAAAGAAACCAACCCTGCTGATACCTTGAACTTAGACTTCCAAGCCTCCAGAACTGTGAGAAAACAAATTTGTGTAAGCCACCCAGTCTGTTGTATTTTCTTATGGCAGCCCTAGCAAAATAATACACTATATAATAGGAAAAAAAAATCTAGGTCTGGTGAACAGGGGCCTGACTCGAGCTACCCTGGAGGAGACGCCACAGACTCTTACCCAGTCCCCAGATTTGACTCAATCCTCAGAACCATATCTCCTGGAACAGAGAGCCAGGCAACCCTCAAGTCAGGACCATAAATCTCCCACTTGTGATGTGCACCGTTTTCTAGGGGACCTGCACAATGAGAAAAGGGGAATACCCAGAACTTCTGAGAATGACTGGACATTGGCACTGAGATAATGCTAATTCTCGGGGTTCCTGACTGCCACTGTGACCAACCAGAGTGTGATAAATAGAAACTTGGTTTCAGTTCATCTCAAAGAGGGCCCAGTAGACCCATGAAAATCTGTATTTGTCTTCTAAGTCTATGAGTACATAACTGGGATAGATTTACCCTGCAACCGACAGAACCTAAACTTGGACTCCATGTCTCATGGAGTAAGTTCTATTCGGTAATGAAGGGCCAGAAAAAAGTCTCTGCAGTTCCCTCTCCATCAAAACCAAAAGCAGGGGCACCTAAGTGGTTCAGTCAGTTAGGCAACCAACTCTTGATTTTGGCTCAGGTCATGATCTCAGGGTCATGAGAGCCACACACTGGACTCCCCACTTAGCGGGGAGTTTGTTTGAGATTCTCTACCTCTGCCTCTCCCGGTGCTTGCTCTCACTCACTCTTTCTCTCAAAATAAATAAATAAATCTTTTGGAAAACAAACAAATAAAAAGAAAAGCAATACTAATCCCTGGTAATCAAAGAATTCATTCTGGGCACGTCAAAGAGTTCATTCACATTTCTGCACCTGTAGCTCTTAGTACTAAGAAATAAGCAAATGCTTGTGAGAATGTGTGCATGTTTCTTTGACCTATCTAAATGACCTGAAAGAGTGCGAGCTTGAGTAACCCATTTACTAGCAGATAAAAATTTGGGCCTGGTTCATCAATGGCTCTGCCCAACATGACAGTATCAGCCAGAAATGAATGAATGCAATGATATAACCTCACTTGGGAGGGGTGCCTGGGTGGCTCAGTCGTTAAGTGTTTGCCTTCGGCTCAGGTCATGATCCCAGGGTCCTGGGATTGAGCCCCGCATCGGGCTCCCTGCTCTGCGGGAAGCCTGCTTCTCCCTCTCCCACTCCCCCTGCTGGTGTTGCCTCTCTCGCTGTGTCTCTCTCTGTCAAATAAATAAATAAAATCTTTAAAAACAAACAAACAAACAAACAAAAAAACCTCACTTGGGGTGGAGAAAGAAAACCTGTCCCGTGAGCAGAATGTCGAAGAATATACTTTGGGCCCATTTGACCTGTAAAGAAAGACAGCCTGATATAAACACATGCGTGCACACGCGCGTGTGTTTATGCATTTACTCACTGGCAAGAACTCAGTGTCTATGAAAGTATCTGTATCTTGTATGAATGTTCTCCAAAAGGGTCCATTAAGATATTCTTGTAACGAGCTGAACAAAATGACCTGCCCCATAGAGGCTGGCCCGCCTCTTACCCCAGATGCCAGATGACCTGCTCACAGGGCTCATGAGCCATGTGGTCATGGTGACAATGAATATTATGCTAGGGCTCAACAACATGGACTTGACCTCACCAACACTGAGCCCTGCCAAATGCCAAATCTTCCAATAGAAGGAATTAATATGAGTCTCCCTACCACCTCTCACATTGCAAGGAGATGGGCCAGTAGTCAGCAGTGGTGGGTAGATTATATTAGACCTCTTTCATCACAGAGGAGACAGTATCTTCACTGGAATGGACCCTTATTCAGGATTTGAATGTATTTCTATGCCTGCCATGTTTCTGCCAGCCACATCATCCATGGACTTACTGAAGGCCTCATTCACCATCACCACCATAGAGCTTCTGCCCAAGAAACTCATTTTACAAAGAAGCCAATACACTCATAAAATGCAATGGTCCTACCATGCAATCAAGGAAGGATCAAATGCAGCTGGCCTTACAGAGTGGTAGAAGGGTCTACTGAAAATTCTGTTGTGATACAAATGACAAGGCAGGATCTTATGGGGCTGGGGTAAAGTCCGACAAGACATACTACACACTGTGACCAGCAGAACAATATGTGTTCCCTTGGCAAGAATTCCTGGAACCAGGGAGTGGAAGTGGGAAGTGACCACCTCAGAAAAAGTTTGCTTTCCATCCTCATGACTGTGCTTTCATGAGTATTCAAAGGAAGACTGGAACAGAGGGGATAACAATGACCTGGGCTGAAAGTTAAAAGTGCCACCTAACTACTTCAGGCTTTTTACGCCATCAGACAAAAAGACCAAAAGGGGAGTGGGAATGCTGGCCCACGATGACACCACAGAGGCGAGTGGATAAAACACAGGGAGGGCAATGGGCTTTACCGAGTGGCACATTTCCAGTGCCAAATGTTCACAAGAACTGTGGGCAACCTCATAAGGGCAGGACCACTGCCAGCTCAAATCCCTCTGGAATGAAGGTTTGGATCGCCTTGCCAGGTAAAGAACCCTGATCAGCTGAGTTACTGGCTAAGGGCCAAAGGAATATGAAAATAAATGTTAAATGAGGGAAGACAGAAATATCAACTATTTATTTGAAAAGCTAGAATGGTGACATCCTCCTACAATGTCTTCCTTGCTGCATGATGTATATATATTTGTATATTAATTAAGTTACTTAGTTAATATAACTTACTTAGTTAAAATAACTTACTATTTTATTCAAGGTATGTTGGCAATAGTTAACTTCACACTTTAGTCAATAAGTTAACAAACGTAGACTGTGAATGAATGTCACTCAGAAAGCCTCGGCTGGGAGCTAGGGCATGAGACTTTGGGTTCTCGCTCTCTCATAGGAGATACCGGGCTTATTTCCTCTGTTGCTGGAAGAGCTGTATCACTAGGCAGAAACCTGCTGTTGTTTGTGGAAAAAGGCAGCGAAGAGGAAAACTTGAGAGGCTATTTTGTAACTTGCGTCCACCCACCAAAACTTCTGACCATCCTCCTTGCGTTTTGGCAACTTCCCACGTTTTAACGTCTCACTTTCCCAAGGCCACTTTCCCCAAGCCAAACCTTCTGTCCTCCCTGCCTCCCCTGCAGCTAGGGCATGGCCATGGGATCTAGTTTCGCCATGCAGTGGCTGGTGATGTTTTTAAAGAAGATGAAACTATCAGCAAATGTCTGCGCTATGCTAGTCACTGAGTTTATGAACACTCTTTGCATTCCTTTACATTGTAAGATTAAGGAAATGGCCTCAAAACCCTTTATGTTATTTGAGACTTCAGCTCTGCCAGCATTATGTTCTAAGTATCTGTAATGTGATGGGGCACATTATTTGTTACATGGCTCTGAAAATGGAAAAAGGTAAGAAATTCATGTGAATGAGAGAAGATATCCACTTTACACAAAAGCATAAACCACTACATTCATCCAAACCACCAACACAGTAAGGACAACTCTATTTTCAGGGAACATGAGACACAGAACTGGATACTGAAGAGGAAATAGGCAAGGCCTTACGGTTAGTGGCTTTGAAATTGCTTTTGAAAAAAGGCATTTAAGTAAGATTATGGGAACAGCTGAGAACAGGCAGTCAGATAAATGTAGAGAGATGTCTTTGGTTCTGAGGCAAGACTAAGAACATGTATTCAGTTTCCAGTTTTAGTGATGCTGTTAATAAACAATATAAGGTGACAGTATGTTACTATGTGGGCCCACTTCGTTCCTACAGGTATGCATGGCCTAGAGCAAGATGAACCTCTTTGTGGAAAGCAACCTTGTGGGAGAGATAGAAGAACGAAGGTCTTCCTACCTTTTGGGAATTAATAGTTTAGTATGAGGTTAAGCAATTATAACCAGAAGTGCTTAACCTATGTTCTAGAGTTAAGCACTAATGTGATTTAGAGAAGAAAAGAGGTTCTGTGGATGGCAAAGAATCAGTCTGTGCCAATGAAGGGGTGGGAGAAAGGCAGATAAGCAGATTATAGCACAATTATAATAAATGTGACAAATATATTAAAAGTGTTAAGTGCCAGAATAAGAGAAACTGAGGGAGACTTTAGAGAAGTAATATTTGAAGTGGATCTTAAAAGTTAAACAGGAGTTTTCCAGGCAAAGACGAAATCTGTAAATGTTAAGGCAGAAGTATCAAGAAAGCAGGCTTGTGGGAGGCAGGAAAGTGAGTAGCGGGGGGAGACAAGGCAGGATGGGGAAGTTATGGTAGGCCTTGACCTTACTAGGAAGAGGAAAGATAGAACCATGTGTGTAATTTATCACCTGTACAAATACTTATTAAGTACCTACTGCAAAGCAGGAAATGTCCTCCTAGCTGGAGACATGATGGTAATAAAAGAGGCAAAACCTGTCTTCAGGTGGCTTACATGGTTTTTGGAGAGACGGACGTTAACTGAATGATGTTCAGGATGCTTACAGCCATAACAGGGAGACAGTTCCCCAGAATAAGCTTCCCTGAGGAGTGATTTTGAGCAGAGCAGAAGAAGCACAGGGCGAGAGTAGAGACCAGGGCTCCAACATGGGCAGAGACCCCCAAGATGAGCAGAAGAAAAGAGCTTTGGGAGAAAGGCATTAAGCTGCCATCATTGAAGCAAGAAAGAAGGAAAGAGTGGGACAAGATGAGGCTGGAGAGGCAGCTACTCCAAGGATCCTGGCTCACACCTAGAAGCCTTGGGAAGAGGTTCACAAGATCAGACCTGTGATATTAAGGGATGACATGAACTGAAGTGTAAACAGCAGGAGAGGCACTGGCCAGAGTGGATGCAAGGAAGCCAGCCAGGAGGTTGCTATGAGTGCCCCGGCAGGCAGGGGAGGTGGGAGCAGGGACTGGTTGGTGGCAGCAGAGGAGGGGACTGGCTAAGGTATGAACATCAAAAGACATGGCCAATTAAAGGTTAACTGTTAGTAGAAGTAGGAAGGAAAGGGAAGCGACTGCTTTCATACCAAGATGACTTTCAAGGAAGAACACTTAGCACAGCTGAGTGAACACCACGATGGTGCATTAATATCATCCTGCCGCCCTCTGGCAATCCACTGCACTACTTATCTCATTACAGGGAAGCCTAGCATTCATCCCACAAGTGGCTGCTCACTGAAGGCTCCATGAGGCAAATACAGGCTTCTCCTAGTTTGTGGTTGTGCAGTTAAATAAACCAAGTCAAAGGCAAATGATAAACTCAGAAAGATCACTTACAACATATAAAACATACAAAGCATTCATATCCTTAAGGAGCTCTTACAAACTAATAAAAATATGAACACTAAAACTAAAAACATTAAAAAGGAGTTGCTGTGTACGAACATGTATATTGTCACAATATTCACTGTACCACTGTTTATAAGAGAGAGCATATTAAATGCAACCTAAATGTCCTACCAATAAACCAGAGTATGGATATTTAATAGAATACTACGCAGTCATTAAAAGTGGTGATGGGAAACCTAAAGGGCCAAAAGAATTTTGAAAAACATTAAGTTGGAAGATTCATTTCCTAATTTCAAAACTTATTACAAAGCTATGGTAACCAAAACAATGTGGTACTGCCATAAACACAGACATATGGAACGATGGATTAGAATAGAGAGCCCAGAAATAAACCCTTACATTTATGATCAAAGACTTTCAGTAAGGAAGCCAAGACCATTCAACGGGGGAAAGGACAGACTTTCCAACAAATGGTGCTGAGACAACTAAATATCCATATGCAAAAGAATGAAGTTGAGCCCTTTCCTTAAAATTAACACAAGATGGATCAAAGACCTAATTAAAAAGAGCTAAATTTAGAAAACTCTTAGAAGAAAAAAAATAGTAAAGGCTTCATGACATTGGATTCAGTAAAGATTTCTTGGATATAGTATCAGGCACAGATAGCAAAATAATAGATAAATTGCCTACATCAAAATTTAAAACATTTCCACATCAAAGGACACTATCGAGGGTGAAAAGGCAACACATGATGGGAGAAAATATTTGCAGATCATGCACCTATCTGATAGGGAATTAATATCCAGAATATATAAAAGAACTCCTACAACTGAAAAACAAAAGCAAACAACCGAAAAAATGGGCAAGGACATAGACAGACATTTCTCCAAAGAAGATATACAAATGGCCAATAAGCACAAGAAAAGACCGTCAAAATCATTACAAATGAGGGAAACACAATTTGAAACCACAATAAGATACCAGTTCACATCTCTTAGGACAGCTATTATCAAAACAACAGACAATAAGTAATGGCAAGATTATGGAGACACCGAGATCCATCCTTGGTGAGAATGTAAAATGGTATAGTCACCGGAAAACAAGATAACTGTTCCTCAAAAAAAAAAATAAAATAAAATAAAAATAAACAAACTGGTAATTACCATATGATCCAGCAATTCTACTTCCAAGCATACACCGAAAGAAGTGAAAAGCAGAGATTCAAAGAGATATTTGAACACAAATCTTCATAGCAACACTATTTACAATAGTCAAATGGTAGAAACAACCCAACTATCCTATGACAGATGAATAAACAAAATGTGTGTGTGTATGAATATTATTCAGCTTTAAAAAAAATTCTGATAAATGCTGTAACAGGGATGAACTTTGAGAACATTAAGCTAAGTGAAATAAGCCAGACACAAAAGGATAAATACTGTATGATTCCATTATACGAGGTACCTGAAGTAGTAAATTAGAAAGCAGAATAGTGGTTACCAGGGGCTAGGAAGGGAGTAATGGGCAGGTACTGTTTAATGGGTAAAGAGTTTCAGTTTGGAACGGTGAAAAGTTCTGGAGATAGAAAGTGACAATGACTGCACAACAATGTGAATGTACTTGATGCCACTAAATTGTACACTTGAAAATGGTTACACGGGTCAATTTTATGCATAGCTTACCACATTAAAACAGTTTTTAAAAAAATGGCAATGTATATGTTTTAAAAGATTTCTATATTATGCTAGGTGGAAAAAAAATAGGTTATAAAACTCTATGTATAAGGGCACCAGGGTGGCTCAGTCAGTTAAGCGTGGGACTCTTGGTTTCACACAGTCCTGGGATCAAGTCCCACACTGGGCTCTGAGCTCAATGAAGAGTCCACTAGGGACTCTCTCACATCTCTCTGTACCCCTCCCCTGCTCACACATGTGCACTCTTGCTCTCAAATAAATATTTTTTTTAAAAAAATGTATATACAGAAAGATCACTTTTCTGTTTAAAAAACAAACTTGTAAACAAACAAACAAACAAATCCATCCATCCATTCATTCATGCACATAAAAACAAATTTCTTGCCCACATGAGCCCAAGAAAGACTTTGATTTTCATCTCGGGGCCAGAACAACACACAATCCATCTTCCCTAACTGTGAGAGAGGCTGGGAAATTGAGTATTTAGCATTTTTCACTCAGCATCAGAGAAAGCCAGGGAAGGGCTAGTTGAGAATCAGTACTGACCATGGCACCCCCACACTAGAAATGGAGGTCTGAGAACCTTCTCTATTCCTTCTCCTTTTGTACCAGTTAGAAAATGAGAGTAGCCAAGTCTGCTGGGGTACAAAGGATACAAGCTCTTCTGGTTTTTTTCAAGCTTTATGCTACTCCTAAGCGAAACACCAGAAAGCGTCATCTAATACAACATTGTTTGGACTGAAAAATTCCATTTGTTCGAGGTTTTCAGTTCAGGTTAAATTAATCTGTCTGCCTACTTATCAGCTGTGCCCAGGTAAACACTGTAGATTAAGTACGCCTTCAAAGGGGGTTACCTAACACAACTCTTCTCCTAAGGGGGTGTTGCATTAGCATAACCTAGTTCATGGCTGTCCAGTGCTGCCCTCTGAGGATTAACACAAGGTTGACCTCATTTGTACTACAAAAAGTGTTATGAAACGCTGATTTAAAGTTAAAAAAAAAATCAAAAACACAACAATGACAGAGTGGAAAGACCAGTGGGCTAGGAGTCAGAAGAGATGGGTCTGGGGTCAGATTCTGCCACCTGTCACCCAAGTATGCTTTCCTTCAAAAAGTCACTGAATCCGCGTATCCGGCACTGGGCTACATATGGAGGAGGGGGGCGTGCAGGGAAAGATGCCAAATAAACAAGATCATCTCTGTCCTCAAAAAGGTGATCTTTTATTTGGGTGAGCCCTTAATCTTGTAGATCCTCAGCTTCGGCACCTACAACTCAGACATCACCGTTTTCAAAGTGTTGTTAGGAAATAGGGCAGGACAGTTCAACCTCAGTGCCCTTGACATTTTGGGCCAGATAATGCCTTATTGTGGGGGGCTTTTCTGTGCTTGTGGGATATTTAGTGTCATCCTTGGCTTCCAACCCTAGATGTCAGTAGCTCCTGCAACCCTTTCCACTCACTCAATGACAACCCAAGGTCCCCTGGGACCCATCACCCCTAGCTGAGAACCTCTGAATTAGTGTGACATATATGAAAGCATTTAAAAAGCATAAGGCCCCAAATCAAGTTAGGTTAATGTAAATCTATCTGTAAGATTACTTGTCAAAAAAAAATCCTTTAAAGTATTTACAGTTTCCTTAGGAAAGTTTTATTTTCTATTTTTATATATTTTGCCTACCATTAAAAGCCCTCCAGGGCTTTTTGGTTAATTTTCTTTACCCAAACAAAGCATCTTCATTAGAACATATTTTTTAAATGTATCACTGTACTAACATGACAGTCAGAGTCAAACATAATTGCCATCTCTACAAAGCAGAAATTTTATCCAAAATCAAAGCACTCGGTGCCTACCTTTTAAGGTCAAGGGACTGGATCTTGTGAATTCTGTATTTGATGGTCTATGCTGTTTACGAACTTCCAAGTACTCCTTAACTCTTGAATCAATGGTTTCCTTTAACAGTAAACAGACTTCCTAAAGTAAGTTGAAAAATGAGACATAATTTTCTCATGCAATGCAATGCAAAAAAGAGTCAACATCATGCATATTTAAGAGTCAACACTGAGCATTTCATTTTGTTTGTTTTACTTTGCTGTGAAAGCTGAATAGAATGCTATCTGTGCTTGAGGGTCACATCCTAGGTTTAAGTTTGCTACTGAAGTTTGTTCAAAACCATGATGTTGGCTTACTCCGTGACCTGAGAAATTCATCTCATTTCCCTCTGCCTCAGTTTCACATTTTTCAAAGGAAGATAAAGAGTGAAGTGCCCCATGTGGCCAGGCAAGACTGGGGGTGGCAGCCACCTCTCCATGGTTTCAGGGGACTGTTGTCATGTGGGGATACCGGGGACAGGGTCATTAGATCTTCTAATTTGTTCAAGAGGAGCTGGCCAGTGATTTTTACGTGAACATTTTCCCATTTTTCAAACTTAGCTCAAAACTTTTTTTTTTTTTTAAGATTTTATGTGTTTATTTGAGAGAGAGAGAGAGTGAGAGAGAGAGCATGCCTGTGAGAGAGAACATGAGTGGGGATAGGGGTACGGGGAGGAACAGGCTCCCCCCCCCAAAAAAAACCAACCTAACAGACAAAAAACAAAACAAAACAAAAACCACTTTTAACCTAAACACCACCATTCACTAGTTTCTGGCCTCAGGTTTAGAAATCTACTGAAGAAGGAAGAGTACTGAATGAAGGGCTGAAGAGAGAACTGGAAACCAGTTATGTAATTTTCTTCCACGCTCTTATTGATGATCCTGTATATGCCCATTTGCTTTTGTGAAAACTGTACTATATCCACTGATTAATGGTGAAAATAATTTAACTTCTCATATTTCTCTAAAGTAGATTAATATTTATTAGGCAACAGAAACACATGGTTTTAATTCAATGTCAACATACCACATCACTAGCAAATTTCTGGAGCTGTCTATAGTTTTATGTATCAGTGTTACTTATGAAAAGAAACAAAACTCTCAAAGTCCACCACACAATAGGAAGAAACTGTCCACCAGAGACATGTAGCCAAGGGAGGGAAAGGGAAAAATGGCACACAAATCTAAATTTCTTAATTTGGATTAAGAAACTGGTGTGTAAGGACTGATAATTCTGGTCCAATTCCCAGCCTCTGCAGAAGGCTCGGAGTTGCCGAGGTCAACTCAAACCTGTTTCACTGGTTTCTTCAATGCCATCTCAGGTTGATCTCTTAGAAGCTTCATAAATTAAAACAAGAACAAAATCCTAAGCAGCTCTGAAGGGCAATGACTGCCAAACTTGTTTTTTATTGCTAATACGTATACCCCTCAAGAGTACCAAAAATCCTTAATTTAATTCACAAATGTGATCTACATAAAATGTAAACACTGGTCTCCTCTCTCCTGCTCTCATTTTGCAGCCCAAAGATGCAGTGCCTTGTGGAATACAGAGATATCCGTTTACAGTTGAGCGTTTTGGCATTGTTCACAAAACAGAAAGGCAGCCTTGCCTCATACTGTTGTTTTAACAATTAAAGAATTTTGCTTCACATGCAGGGTTCAACGATGACTGAGCTAGAAAATATGTGAAAGACATACATGGAAACAGAGATTGTTAAAATTTGGCCATAAATGCCCTATAAGGCTAGAACTAAAAATAGTACGACAAAAATAAAACGAAGGCCCATACAACACAAACTTTCTCCCTATAGTTATGGGGCTTTCCTTCCATGAGTCAGGTTTGACGAATGGAAGGTAGACGATGGGCAGTGTGGTCAAGATACCCTAGGAACTGACACACCACACTTAGTGAAGCATTGTCTTCAGAACCAGAGCAATGCAAGAAAAGACAAATTCCTAGCTACACTGGAGGGGCACATAAGAAGACCAAGCCGAAACTGATGAGCAAGAGGACAGAAATATGTATAGTATTTCTAGGCTAACAGGGGCTCACACTTGCTTCCTCAAGTTTACAAATGCAAGAGTTCGAGTTTGCCTGTTTGGGTACAAAGACTACTCGTGCTGGACTCAAAATAAACTTGGGTTTAATACACGCAATTAGTTCCTTTTTCTGAAAAGGAACTGGACATTCTTAAGACTTTCACTATATAAAGTGACTGCTAAAATGCAATCAAATTGATTGCTCATGAAATCCCAATCATGAAATGATCTAATAATAAAAAAAGATGAAAGCATTGAGACACTGCCCAGGCTAGAGTCATATCCTTTCCTTGACTAGCTTTTCTCCTTTCTCTGTCTCTCCCTCTCTCAGGGCAATTTTAATGTCAGTGAACAAATTTTAAAGGAACAACTTCAAGTATAAGCAGCAAACCATCTGCTTTGCTTTGAGAGGGAAGCTCAGCTTGCTGGCATAACCGGCCCTCTTGCAGCCAATACTGCAGCCAAGCTGTGCAGGTCCAGTCGTGCACTGAGCACCTTTGCTAAGTCATGCCTTGCTGCCCGGACATAGTACTAGGTGGAGCAGCAACAGCTGTGTGTGGCACCCTGGAAAAATCTAGTCTCATGCTTTGGCTAGCAGGTGATTCACATATTCATAGCTTTATTTTAAAGCCTTCCAAATCAACTGACTCTTGGCAAAACTGACTACCTATCAACAAGAAAGGGCTAAGGCTGAGGTGGTAAAGCTAAGAGAGAATGGAGGAAAAGGTGGGTCCAAAACAGTGGATTCTAGAATGCTGTTAATGTCAGTCAAGTCAGAAAACTTGTGGGGTGAGGTCCCCTCAGGTGAGCATTAGTCACTTTGGGGGAATTGAGTGTCAGTAAGACAACACTGGTAAGCCAAATTTGGTTAAGCCAAATTTGGAATTCCATGGACTTGAGTTGTAGGAGATGCCGGCTTACTAAATATTAAGTCCTGAAGAGGACAATCCATTTATTTAACCTGAACAATAAATCCCATCATACTGAATCTTGTGCCTGCCTTCTCTCAGCTACAGGCCACTAGATAGCCAGTGCAATATCGCCCAGCCAAGTCTTGATTATATTAGTACCTTGTGATTGAAAATGTGTTACTTATAAATTTTCTTTGAGGGAGTTTTTGTTTTCTAGTAGTCTTCAAAAGTTGACTAAAAATAGTCACCACAGTAAAGGTTGGTTTGGTTTTTTTTTTTTGCTTTGTTTTGTTGCCACTATCACTAGATTTTTCTCCATATACTACCTTTCAATAAAACTTATTTTTACTTCTAGCTCTAAAAAGCTATTGTGATGAGTATCACAGAGGACACAAAGTGCTATAATATTCTGAGAGTTATGTGAAAGGTGCTGCCTCAAGATCACGCTCCCTGCTCTCTAGTACAAGGACATGGAAAAGGAAGCAGAGCACGTGAGGAGAGCCAGATGCAGTCTCCAAACTTCTGTAACAGCAGCACTGGGATGGGATCATGGAAACTGAGAGCTAGGAGTGACTCAGAGGTCTCTGGTCCAACTCTTTCATTTGCAGATAAGGAGACTGAGGCCCAGGGAGATCAAACACCAGGCTTCCAGCCACATGACCATCTACCCATCTGCCTCCCTAACTGACCACAGTGAGAAGGAATACAGTCAAATATCTCCACACTTGCCGTCAAAGACTCCTGTTAATAAAAGTATAGTGGAAGACAAAAGTGAGGACGATGAGAATTTAAGAATTAAATAAGATTTGATTTCAAGGTGTAAAAGATCATTCAGCCTTATGTTCACCCCACACCTGCTTCAGGGGCTCAGTCTGTCCTTTACAACCAGTTAGATTAAAATCTCTGCTTGCCTAGAACCCTCACTTTACTGTCATCTTCTAACTATAACGAGCCCTTTCCCTCAAAACAAAGAAGTAGAAAATCTCTGGATTAAATAATATATGAAATAATATAGCTTATGAAATATATAGATGTGTCACCTTCTCAGGGAAAAAGAAGCAAGTGTATGTCTGTCATTGGGAATATAACAACCGTTTCTCAAGGGTTAAATATCACTCATTATTTTTTGCCCACTAGTGAAAATGAAAGCTGGAAAGAGTTAGTATTTCTTCTAGCAGCAGCCATTTGCATTTAAACAGTGAAAAGTTTTGTGGTACCTCTTTCTTCTGTTCAGAAAACCAGCTGGTATCTTTGTTTGAACCGTGTGGCAGTATGTGAAGATCCACCAGGACAGCAAAATTCCCACACTAAAAAGACATTAATGGCAGAGTTAGCTCACGCCCAGCAAACAATAAGAGAAAATCTCACAAATTCCTATGTGGTTGCTCATGATGAAATGGCAACAAAGTTCCCTAGTGGACAGAAACCTTCCCTAGTGGCAGGGATACCCATCATAAACCTACTAGTTTTTGCAAGTTTAATATTTAGGGTAGAAATGCTAAGGAGAAATAAAATTTTAGTCATGATAGTAAAGACAAAATACCTATTTCTGGGCCACACCGTGAAAGGGGATTGCTCAAGACATCCAGTGGCAGTTGGAAGACTATAAGTCATTGAAAGAAATCAAATAGGTCAGTCCTGGGTAGGCTCCAGAAAAGAAGGGTTCTATGTATAGTCAGAAAGAGTCTTTCTTCTACCTAGGAAAGAACAGATATAAACGACTGCATTTTGAGACAGACAAAAGGGATAGCTGAGACAGCACATCTTAGAAAAGAAATGGAAGTGAGAACAAACAAAAAAGAACCAAGGAGAGGAAGAGAGATGCTGAATGACAGTTATCAAAACTAAATTAGTTTCATTAAAATATCCTATAAAACTGTCCAAATCCTGCTTCCTGTCGCTGTACAATAGGGTACCCAATAATCATGTGTAGCTACTGAGCACATGAAATGTGGCTACTGTGACTGAGAAGCTGAATTTTAAACTCTTTTAACTTTAATTTAAAGAGCCATATGTAGCTAGCCGTTCTATGACACAGCTTTAGACCCTGTAAAATGTAGCCTTATAAATCCTCACACCTTAGGAGTAGTTTCTGAAAATCTCTAGATAACTGTGGGTGAGCTAACTCAGAAAGGAACAGGACACTAAGGATGCAGGCTGGGGACGGCCACCAAGGCCCAAAGGGTCAGTCAGTGATGGCCCACAGGAAAATGGCATTTCTGCACCTCTTTGGCTAAATATTTTTTTCCTTTTTAAATTCTGTGCTATAATTCAATGGTGAAAGGAAATTATTTTCAACTAACGACCTGAGAATGCCAAACATAAATATGTTAAGAAAATAAAACTTGACATTTACATCATACTATACACAAAAATTAATTTGAGATGGACGACAGACCTCCACATAAAAACCAAAACTGTCTTGCCAAACTCAGAATAGAAAAAAAAAATTTCTTAGGACACAGAAAACACAAAATACAGAAGAAAAATATTACTAAATTGAACTCTGTCAAAATTGAAAACCTTTGCTCGTTAATGAAATGAATATGTACGTCACAGGCTGAGAGAAAACATTCATAAATGCATATATCTGACATAAAGGACTGACATCCAAAATAAAGAACTCCTACAAGTCGAATTTAAAAAAACAAACAAGCCAAACCTGGATACTTCACAAGATAAACAAACAGCTAATAACACATGAAAAAGTGTTCAACATCAGTCATCAGACAAATGCAAATTAAAATCACCAAGAGATACAACCCTGTACCTATCAGAATGACTAAAATTAAAAAGACTGACACACCAAATGTTGGTAGGATGTGGAGCAACCCAAACTTTCATACATTGCTAGTGGAAATGTAAAATGATTCGACCATGTTGGCAAACAATTGATCAGTTTCCTACAGTTAAACATACATTTAATTTACTGACTAAGCCAACAATTCCACCTTAGGTATTTACCGAGAGAGAAAAACATGTGAACAGAAAGACTTGTATGTTTGTCGAAGTTTTATTCATAATAGCTAAGACAGAAAACAACCCAAGTCCATCAACAGGAAAATAAACAAGGTGTGGTACATTCACTCGATGGAATGCTCCTCACAAAACTACTGATACACTCAACACAGACTGATCGCCACCTTATGTTGAGCAAAAGAAGCCAGGCTAAAAGAACACATATTGTATGATTCTAGAACAGCAAAATTAAATCTGTGGTTAAAGCAATCAGATTGTGGGGCACTTGGGTGGTTCAGTCAGTTAAGTGGCTACCTTTGGCTCAGGTCATGATCCCAGAGTCCTGGAACTGAGCCCCACATGGGATTCCCTGCTTAGTGGGGAGTCTGCTTCTCCCTCTCTGCCTGCCACTCTCCCTGCTTGTGCTCTCTCTCTGTGTCAAATAAATAAAATAAATCTTAAATCTTAAACCGAAAAAAAAAAAAAAAGATGGCAATCAGATCGTGATTACCTAGGATGGAACTGAGTGAGAACAGGCACAGAAGAACTTTGCGTGCTGATGGGAATGTTCTATATCTTGGTGGGTTAAATGCTGAAGACCAGTTCATTTCAGCGTATATAAATTACACATCACTAATAAATAATTTTTTAAAAGCTACGTAAAAGCACATTTATATTTACTGACAGTTACGTAAAATGTATTATGTCCCTGAAAACATATGAGTATTTCAGGGAAGACCAAAGTGAAGTTAACCAGTAAAAAATCATGAAATATAGTGAAAGAGGGTCTCCTATGATGTCAAAGAGTAAAGTGTAACCCACTGAACTGCGGCATACTGTGTTACAACTAGTATTTTATTTTAAGAAAGAGAATCAAACGGAATATCTGAATAGATTAAAAAATACCAATATGTCACATGGTAAGCTTAAGTCTTCTTTTGTGAAACTTATGTATGAGTATAATGAGTTATGATGTAAAGCCTACTTCTTACTGTGGACTTGTGGTCAAAACTGTTTGAGATCCATACTTAAGTATACTGTTATTTTAAAAGTTTCTTCACAATGCTAATCATAGATTTAACCTTTAAGGAGTATGCTGCCACCAGGTGGAGGTCATATGCCACAACTACACTATCTTAACCAGGGGTTATTAACCTTTTGTGTGCCATGGATCTCTTTGGGCAGCTGTGAAGCTGATGACATCTGTTCAGAATAATGTTTTTAAATACATGAAACACAGAGCATAGAACTAAAAAAAAAAAAAAACAATCTGACTGAAGTATGATTATCCAAATTAAAAAAAAATAGTGTGTGTGATTTAGTAATGCATGTACTTGTTTATTAAGGTACTGACTCTTCTCACATAGTAATAGATCTAATAACTACCATAAATACAAAGTAGTGGTAAGCATAAACGATATCTTCATATATGTGCCACAATTTTAATATAATATGAAAAGAGCTATGATTCTAATGGTGACATATACTGCGAATACTACTGCATTTTAAAAACTTATGGGGCACCTAGGTGGCTCAGTCAGTTAAGTGCCCAACTCTTGGTCATGATCTCAGGGTTGTAAGATGTCAGAGTTGTGAGAAGCCCCGTGTTAGGCTCCATGCTCAGCACAGAGTCTGCTTGAGATGCTCTCTCCCCCTCCTTCTGCCTCTCCTCCAGCATGTGCACACACTTGCTCTCTTTAAAATACATACTTAACTTATAATAAGAAAATAAATTGATTAGAATTTGGTTAAAATAAAGATGTAATTTTAAATTCCCATCCAAGATCACTGACCCTCTGAATTCTATCACAGACCTGTTGAGGCTCCACAAACAGCAGAACAAGACCCTCTCCAAAATAATAGTATATGCCTTACACACATCTGCCTGGGTTTCCTGCGAGTGTTTAATCCTGACTCCTCAAACCGAGTTCTCTATATCCTCTTCTCCATTAGCAAAAATATCTTTTAAAAGAGAATAAAAAAAGTGATGCTTGAACAATTTAAATCGATAGTATCTAACAGTAGCTTTCTACAGAATTAAATAGCAAGGCCCAATTGGAGTATTTTCTCATCATTTCATAACTTTGATCACAAATAACCTACTGTTTGATTATAAACAAACTGATTAGAATGTCTTTTTTTTTTTTTTTTTTTAAACTAAATCATGGACTCTTACTTTGGTGTTCAAACTTTCCTGAATTTCAGCCAGACTCTACCACCGGGCACGTGTGCAGTCCCCCCACCCCCGACCCCCCCAACACCAGGCATCTCCCTCTGCTTCCAGTAGTTCTGAGTTCTCCACCAAGACCTCTTGCAAACTCCCACGCTAAGCAGCAGAACTGTGCCTTTCTGAAGTTCCCTGCTCTCAAAGCTTTGCTGCTTTGCTCCCATGAGCGAACAGACAGTTATTGCTGCCAGAAGCACAGCCTTCACTTCTCCTTAATGGAGGTCATTTAAGCTCTCAGCAGATAATCTGTCCAGCTCTCTTCAGAAAGGAGGAACATAGGAACCATCACTTCTTTCTTAGGCTAGAGCTACTCATTTTACACAGGGCAACTTATCTCTTTAACAGACCAAAGGCTACTAGAAAAAGCTTTGCATCCCATGCCCTGGGTTGTGAGTCAACAGGCCAGGGTATGATCCAGCTCCTAGCCTCCTCCACCCACAGGTTTCAGCCAAAAGCCTGGGAGTCAACCCTAACTCCTCCCTTTCCCTAGCCCTCCACAATCAGTCACCAAGTTCTGTTGGTTTTACTTCTTAAAGAGCTAAACACACCTTTGGCTCTTGTTCTGCAACTCCTATCATCTCCCAATTGGAATATTAGGGCTGCTTCTCTTGGTGTCTCATAAACTCTCAATGCCCCCATCAGAGCAATCTCTAACACACGTGCAGTTTCTGTCCTCTCCTTCTAACGCACTTCAATGCTCCTGTGTTTAGTGAAGTCTTATGCATCCTTAAACCCAAGAAAGAGCATGCACATCTCTGTGGAGCTTTTCTTAACAGTATGTCACCTCCTCCTCTGGATCAGGCATATGTATGCATCACATGCTTATTTATTCCCGTACTAAATGGCTGGTCTATGAAGGAGCCGCCCCTGCTAAGCTGTTAGCCCCTTGGTGTAGACAGACAGGGACCCAATCTCATTCAACTCTACACTGCAGCAATCAGCACAGGACAAGCTCACAAGTGCTAATAGTGTGTGTGTGTGTGTGTGTGTGTGTGTGTGTGTGTGTGCACGCGCGCGTGCACATGCACAGGTGTAGACAGCTTTAATCTTCAGTGAGACCATCCTGGCCTTGCCCTCCAGCATCCAGGCCACCACTGCTCTGCCTGCAGAGTCTTTCTCAAGGAGAAGGAAACAGGACAAGTGCTTACTTAATATTTAATAGAAGGAAGAAAGCAATGAATGAACAAAGATGAAATAAATGGGCTCTAAATTTTAGGCAAACCACAGCCTTACCTGCTAAGTGAGGGCACTAAGCCCATGCTGGGGACAAGGCTCTTCCAATTCAGCCCAGGACACTGATGCATTACAGAACAACTTCCTCTCTCCCAATTCTAGAGTGGCAACAACTACACCATCACCAGTGGCAATCAGTCATTTTCTATAGTTTGAAAAGGGAATAATACAAGGATCCTACAATTACTTTGACCTAAACTTATTGCCAGGGGTGGACGATCTTATCTTCTAATTTTACCTTAAGTGTAAAATAAAGGTGGAAATGCTAACATTTCTCATACATGTAGGTATCTCAGAAGCAGGCTCAGAATGGCGAGATCCATTTATATTCTCTCTCTCTCATTCACTCATTCCTTCAACACCCACTGAGTTTCGTAGGGATACTGGCCAGAATGTGAGGCAGAAACAGAGCACACTAAGTCTAACCACAGCGTACACCCAAGGACCAGAGGTGGCCACGCTGCAACTCTGCCCGAGGGAGGCCAGGACTGAGGGTTATGATCTCGCAGCTAAGTCCTGAGGTAGAGGGCAAGAGGTGGAGAAAGAAAAATAAACAGCACCTACATAGGGAAAGAGGCCTGAATAGCTTGGTGTGCTCTGGGGACGAAAGAGTCTGGTAAGCAGAAACATGGCAATGTCAGCAGATGAGGCCAACAGGGCAGGAAGGTTCCAATGGGCAGGCCAAGGGGAAACAAGAAGACCTGTCGGCTGGAGCGCTCTCTCAGGTAGGAGTGTGGTGCATGGACTGGTGGGGAGAAACCATGGAACCATGTGGACAGGCTGAACCATGTGGACAGCCACCCCAAAAACCCAAGTCAGAGGGAATGGAAGTGATGGGTAAAGACGAAGGGGTAGATTTGAGAGAAATTCAAAAGAGAAAGAAGAGGATGTGGTTGGGTGTAGGAGGAGGAAGGGCAAAGATGATGCTCTAGGCATGTGAGAAGTGTCAACCATGCCCATGGGGCTGTCCCCAGGCAGCTCATCCAGATGGGTCTACTCTGTCAGTGGCATTCTATCCTCACCTATCACCAAAGATTTAAGGCAGGTTGGATTAACAACGCAAAGACTAAAAATAGAGAAAACAAGAAAAACAAGGGTAGAAACATAAAGTGACACCAACGGTAAGTCTGTCCAACATTCCCACCATGGTCATAGGTCTCTGCAACATTTGGCTCTGAGTGTGCTAGTTCCCAATGGAAAAAAAGAAAAGACAGAGTCCGTAAGATGAGAATGAATCATCTGAGGATAACTCAATCATTCTTAAATATTATAACTAGAAAGACATTTCTCCTGAAGGTTTTCATGAAAAAAACAAAGACAAACAAACAAAAAAACCAACATGGCAATTCTCTTCCTGGAGTATCAACTTTACTAAAAGGCTTTAAGGAACTTATTAAATATTTTCATATTAAAATAAACTGCATGTTTGTTACAACATGGAATTAAAAAGTCATGTGGTTTTTAAAAAAAAATAGTTTATAGAGCACCTGTGTTCTAGGCATTGTGCTAAGCTTTACCTATAGTATTCAATTTAACCCTCACCACTAACCTATGAAAGAACACAACTGTTACTCACATTTTATAAATAAGGATCTGGAATCCCAGAAGGTAAGGACTGGTCCAATATGACACAGTCAGTAAAAGACCCAGGAATCAAATCCAAATCTCTTAAGACTCCAAAGCCCAAAGCCATGCATTACGTCGAAGGACTCGCTTCCAGAAGCCATGTGGAGGTACATGTAAGGCTGTAAGGCTACCTAGACTGGACCTACTCCACTGTACCTATTCCCTCTACAGTGAGTGCCATGTCTTCTATTAGTGCTAGGGGACTGAACCAAGGATTCTGCACAAAGTCACTCAGCTCCCTTACCTGAGCAGTGACTCACTCCCTCCTGGAAGTGAGGCACTGAGAATTCAGATGCTGAAGCTGCCAGTGTAGGATGCCCTCTTCGGTAAGAGGGCAGGGTAGTGGCAAAGCCCCACTGCAGAAGGACTGGGGCGGGAGGGCTAGTTCGGTAGAAGGCAGAAGGAAAAGGGGAAGGGAAAGAATCCAGCAGAGCACCAAGGCAACAAATCACAGTGAAGGTGGGGACAGGGGGTGGGTGGGGGGAGCAGGAACAGGGTCCATGGACAGTAACAATCCTTACCCGGAGTTAAAGCGGAAGAAAAGTCGACACAACTCTTTTGTCGATTTAAGCCCCTTGGCTTGCTTCTTATTACAGTACTCGCCCAAGGAATTCAAGCTTGCAGTTTACATTTAAGAAAAGCAAGCAGTGCACCTTTAGAATGGCATATACGTAAACCAGCAGACAGGTCAGGGAAGGAGAGAATAAAGACTCATTCCATTGGAATACACTGTTTCCTTAATCTAACTGCAAAAAGTCAAGGGTGAGGAGGAGCGGCAAGATGGCAGAAGAGTAGGAGACCGATTATCATCAGGTCCCAGGAATTCACCCAGAGAGCTATCAAACCATTCTGAACACCTACAAATTCCACTGGAGATCGAAGAGAAGAAGAGCAGCAATTCTAGGAACAGAAAATCGACCGCTTTCTGGAAGGTAGGACGTGCGGAGAAGTGAATCTGAGGCGATGGGAAGATAGACCCGGGGGGAGGGGCCGGCTGCCGGCAAGGGAGCGAGCAGCGGAGCACAGACTCGGAACTGTTAGAAGTCGGCTCCACTGAGGGACGTCACCCCAGAGACCAAGCGGGGGGTGAAGCCCCTGCAGGGACAGTGTGGTCTCAGGACCCACGGGGACACAAAAAGACCAGGGGTGTCTGAGCGCAACCGAGCTCCCGGGTCTCAGAGAGAAGCCGGCGGGAGAGACGGAGCTGAGCTGAGGTGTCTCTCAGCTCGGGGTTACCTTGGGCTGTGATCTGAAGCGCAGCCGGGCCACGGCTCTGTGAGCGGGGACCCCACGGGCGGCAGACCCGGAGAGACTCACCTTCCTCCTCTGGGAGCAGCGGCGCGGGAGCGGCTGCAGGATCTGCCGGGTTCGGAGATTCTAAACGGGGCCGCGCCAGAGACAGAGACACTCGGTCACAGGCCGGGTGAGCTCGGAGCGCGGCCGGAGACCAGGAGACGGGAGGGACTGCTTTTCTCTGAGGCGCGCTGAGGACTGAGGCCCCAGGCTCTCGGCTCCTCCGGGTCGGAGACTGGGAGCCGCCATTTTCAGTCCCGTCCTCCAACGAGGTACGGAAAGCGTTCAGGGAACAAAAGCTCCTGAGAGCGAACCCGAGCTGATTACTTAGCCTGGCCCCTGGCGAGGGCGGTGGGAATCCGCCTCGGGCAGAGACACTTGAGAATCTCAGCAACAGGCCCCTCTCCCAGAAGACCAAGGGGGGAAAAAAAAAAAACAATCCAGTCAAAGTCAAGCTCAAGACTGCTAAGCATTGCAGAAACCCAGAACTACGGAAAAGCAACGGAGACAATTCATGGCTTTTTCCCCATGATTCTTCAGTCGTTCAAAGTT
>LNAC01001374.1:156877-211869 GCA_002007465.1 Ailurus styani | reverse complement strand
TGGGTCCTGAGACCACACTGTCCCTGCAGGGGCTTCACCCCCCGCTTGGTCTCTGGGGCGACGTCCCTCAGTGGAGCCGACTTCTAACAGTTCCGAATCTGTGCTCCGCTGCTCGCCCTCTTGCCGGGAGCCGGCCCCTCCCCCCGGGGTCTATCTTCCCGTCGCCGCAGCTTCACTTCTCCGCATGTCCTACCTTCCAGAAAATGGTCGATTTTCTGTTCCTAGAATTGCTGTTCTTCTTCTCTTCGATCTCCAGTAGAATTTGTAGGTGTTCAGAATGGTTTGATAGCTCTCTGGGTGAATTCCTGGGACCTGATGATAATCGGTCTCCTACTCCTCCGCCATCTTGCCGCTCCGCCTCCTGGATTTTGATGCTTGTTCGCTTCAGCAAATTAGGGAAATTCTGTACTATAATTTGCTCCAATAACCTTCTGCCCACCCCCCTTTCTCTTCCTCTTCTGGGATCCCAATTATTTTAATATTGTTTTGTCTTATGGTATCACTTATCTCTCGAATTCTCCCCCCATGATCCAGTACTATTTGTCTCTTTTCCTCCTCTTTTTTTATTCTCTGACATTTTGTCTTCCAAATTACTAATTCTTTCTTCTGCTTCATTTATCCTAGCAGTAAGAGCCTCCATTTTTTATTGTACCTCATTAATAGCTTTTTTTATTTCAGCTTGGTTAGATTTTTGTTCTTTTATTTCTCCAGAGAGGGATTCTCTATTATCTTCCATGCTTTTTTCGAGCCCAGCTAGCACCTTAAATATCATCATTCTGAACTCTAGTTCTGTCATATTATGAATGTCCACATTGATTAGGTCCCTAGCCATCATTACTGCCTCTTGTTCTTTTTTTGTGTTGATTTTTTCTGCCTTTTCATTTTATGCAGATAAGAATAGATGGATGAGAGAACAAAATACTAAAGGATAGCAGTGACCTCAGAGAAATATACACTAATCTAATCAGAAAAGACCTGGAACTGTGCGGAGAAGAAAGAGGGAAAATCATAAAACAAACAAAAAATAAAACAAAATTAAACAAAGAGAAACAAAAAAAAAATAAAACAAAACCCTATCTATATCTATATCTATATTATCTATTTCTGTTTCTATAGCTATCTCTGTCTCTGACTCTATATCTCTATCACTATCTCTATCTCTCTCTATCTCTATCTGTATCTATCTATTAGACTGGTGAATGGAACAGACCCTACATGTATACAAAAAATAAGGTTAAATACAATGAAGGTATAAAATATGATTACAACAATGAAAATTAAAAAAGATTAAGAAGTGTTGATAAGATATAATCGTTAAAAACGTTAATATAGGAAAAAGGAAAAAATTTAAAAAAAAGAGTAAGAAAAAAGTAAATTTCAAAGAATTTAACTTTAAACGACGAAAGGATCATGGGGAAAAATCCATTAATTCTCTGCACTGCTTTCCCCTAGCTCTGGAGTTCCACAATTCTCAGCCATCTGTGAATTTGGCTTTGGCTGGATTTTATTGCTGATCTTCTGGGGGAGGGACCTGTTGCTGTGATTCTCAAGTGTCTTTACCTAAGGTTGAATTGTACTGCCCTCGCCAGGGGCCAGGCCAGATAATCACTTCAGGTTAGCTCTCAGATCTTTTATTCCCTGAACGCTTTCCACACATCTTTGGAGGACCAGAATGAAAATAGTGGCCTCGCAGTCTCTGACCCAGAGGAGCCGAGAGCTAGGGGCCTCTCTCCTCAGTGCATCCTCAGGGAAAAGCTGTTAGCCCCTCCCATCTCCCTGGTCTCTGGCCGCACTCAGAGCTCACCCGGCCTGTGACCAAGCATTTCTATCTGTGGCGCGAGGCCCCGTTTAGAATATCCGAACCCAGCAGATTCCTGCAGCTGCTCCCGTGCCGCTCCTCCCAGAGGAGGAAGGAGGGGGTGTCTCCAGGTCTGCCGCCCATGGGGTCCCCGCTCAGAGAGCAGTGGCCCGACTGTGCTTTGAATCATGGCCCAAGGTAACATTGAGCTGAGAGACACATTCTCAGCTTGGTTCTGTCTCTCCAGTCAACTTCTTCTCTCTGATACCTGGGAGCTCTGTCACGCTCAGACACCCCTGGTCTTTTTGTGTCCCTGTGGGTCCTGAGACCACACTCTTCCTGCGAGGGCTTCACCCCCCACTTAGCCTCTGGGGCAACGTCCCTCAGTGGAGCAGACTTCTAAAAGTTCCTGTTTTGTACTCCATTGCTCTCACCTTCTGGAAGTCGGCCCCTACCCCTGGGGGTCTATATTCCTGTCGCTTCAGATTCACTTCTCTAGACGTCCTACCTTCCAGAAAGTGGTTGATTTTCTGTTCCTATAATTGCTGCTCTTCTTCTCTTCGATCTCCTGTAGAATTTGTAGGTGTTTGGAATGGTTTGATAACTATCCGGGTGAATTTCTGGGATGTGATGATAATCTGTCTCCTATTCCTCTGCCATCTTGCTCCTCCCTATACTGCCTGTCTTTAATTCGTGGAGCTAACTACCACTATAATTTAGTGTATGTACTCTCATTTTTTTTTCCCTACATGGAAACCAAGATGTAAACACATAGGTGGACTTTTTTTTTTTTGCCCCAGGTGTACAGGTCTGTGAATCATCAGGCTTACATCTTTCACAGCAATCACCATAGCACAAACCCTCCCGTATATCCATAACCCATCCACCCTATCTCTACCCCCCCACCCCCCAGTAACCCTCAGGGATTTTTTGTGAGAATAAGAGTCTCTTATAGTTTATCTCCTTCCTGAATCCATCTTTTTTCATTCTTTCCCTCCCTACCCCCCTGCCCCCTGCCCTGCCCCTCAGGTTCCTCATGTCAGAGAGATCATATGATAATTTTCTTTCTCTGACTGACTTATTTCGCTTAGCATAATACCCTCTAGTTCCATCCATGTCATTGCAAATAGGAAGATTTTGTTTCCTTTGATGGCTGCATAGTATTCCATTGTATATATATATATATATATATATATATATACCACTCTTCTTTATTCATTCCTCTGTCGATGGACATCTAGGTTCTTTCTATAGTTTGGCTACTGTGGACATTGCTGCTATAAACATTCAGGTGCATGTGTCCATGAGGATCACTACCTTTGTATCTTTAGGGTAAATAGTAGTGCGATTGCTGGGTTATAGGGTAGCTCTATTTTCAACTTTTTGATGAACATCCATACTGTTTTCCAGAGTTGCTGCACCAGCTTGCATTCCCACCAACAGTGAAGGAGGGTTCCCCTTTCTCCGCATCCACGCCAACACCTGTCGTTTCTTGGCTTGTTAATTTTAGCCATTCTGACTGGTGTGAGGTGATATCTCACTGTGGTTTTGATTTGTATTTCCCTGATGCCGAGTGATGTTGAGCAATTCTCATTTATCTGTTGACCATTTGGATGTCTTCTTTGGAGAAATATCTGTTCATGTCTTCTGCCCACTTCTTGACTGGGTTATTTGTTCTATGGGTGTTGTGTTTGAGAAGTTCTTTATAGATTTTGGATACAAGCCCTTTATTTGATATGTCATTTGCAAATATCTTTTCCCATTCTGTCAGTTGTCTTTCGGTTTTGTTGACTGTTTCCTTTGCTGTGCAAAAGCTTTTAATCTTGATGAAGTCCCAATAGTTCATTTTTGCCCTTGCTTCCCTTGCCTTTGGTGATGTTCCTAGGAAGAAGTTGCTGAGGTTGAGGTTGAAGAGGTTGCTACCTGTGTTCTCCTCGAGGATTTTGATGGATTCCTTTCTCACATTGAGGTCTTTCATCCATTTTGAGTGTATTTTTATGTGTAATGTAAGGAAAAGATCCAATTTCATTTTTCTGCATGTGGCTGTCCAGTTTTAGGTGGACTTATTTTAAACAAATATTGGGGTCATTCTGTATTATTTTCCTACAACTTCCTTTTCTCACTCAATATATTAAGAACACTTTTTGTCAGTTTATAAAAATATATTCTCTTTAATGATAGCATGATATTCTATACAACACTCATCACATAATCTCATTATTCTCTTATCATAGATACATTAGGTTATTACCATTGTTCTGCTATGACAGTGAGTTGTACAGCAAACATCCTTATACATTTATTTTTGTATATATATTTTTATCAGAACACAATTTTTATTTTTTATTTTTGTGTATTTGAAGAAATATTTCTATAGAATAGATCTCAAGGTGGGATCCCTTGGTCAAGTATATTTATAGTCCTTTGTCTATAAATGTTATTTCAGGAGACTCTAGGTTGGCAGCCTGAAGTCACTCCTCTTTAGATGTTTCAATAAATTCTTCAAAGCACTCTCTGTGGATGGTTTAATATGGAATGGGACCTGTGGTTGGAGGGAGAATATTTTAGATAAAAATATCACATTTCACTTTTCTCATCAAAATTAGGACAGAAAGAGAGAGAAGCTGGGAAAAATATGTAAATATATGTGTAAATAGGACAAGGCTGTTTCACATAAGGTAACCTGAGTTCGAAAGTCAGAATTGTGCATTAGAATCACTTTAAGAATGTTAAAATATTCCAAGGCTCAGGCTATGCCCCACATCATTTAAACCAGGATCTCTGGGGGCGAGCTCAAGCACCAGCACTTTAAAAACCTCTCCAGGTCCTTCCAGTGTCTCTGTGAGGCTGAGAGTCTTGTCTCAATTGCCCTTGTGTTCTGATAAGGTATGAGGCATCTTGAATGCCCTGGTTGCATTTTTTCCCCCTCTGCAATATGAGAATGCTCTATCTCACAAGTTTTTGAGATGGCAAAATGACATAACAGTTGTGAAGACAATTGTCAGAAGATAAGATCATTTTCAATAAAAGTATAATTATGGACATTGGGGAGGGTTTGTGCTATGGTGAGTGCTGTGAAAGGTGTAAGCCTGATGATTCACAGACCTGTACCCCTGGGGCAAGAAAAAAAAGAATATTAGAAGTTGGTCAATTAATCAAAATGAAATAATAATCCTAAATATTTTGTACCTACCAAGAGAATTCCAAAATGCACAAAGGAATTCTGCTGGAATTAATGTGAGGCATAGCAAATTGGAAAGGAAAACGAGACCAGATTTCTTTTTTAGCAATATTGCAATGGGCGTGATTGCTCAGTGTTTTCAGTTGAGAGAGAATCTGCTTTCTTGTATTTTGATGTTAATAAATTATGCATGGAAAAATAAAAGTATAAGCCATCATTATTATTTTTAAGCTCAGCCAGTCACAGACAAAGCCAAATACTTGGAAAATATTTAAGCAGGTCTAAAATTCACACGGTGAGAAAACAGGATTGGAAAGGAAGAAAGCAATAGTTGGTTGAGCTGCTCATAGCACTAATGGCAACTGGAGGTCTGATAGGAGGATTGTGAAGGTAAACAAAGCAATGTCGCAGAAAAGAGCAACATAAATATTTGCCATCAACACTGATTGGAACAACTTGCTTCCAGGAATTCTGTCTTGGCTTTATAACCATTTGAAAATTAGTCAATGGTCCAAATGTCAGAAGGCCCAGATGCCCACCTCCTGGCCACCCCTGCCCCCACCCAGCTTCTCTTGGATTCTTTATTTCAATCCCAAGGCTAAGGAGACGATGAATAGTGGACAGAGGAGATGGCCTTCCTATTTAATATCTAAATTTGATGATGGCATCTTCCCTGGTGTGCCCCGAAATAAACTGAGAGTGCCGTTTCTTGAAATCTGACACCCATGTGGGTTTGCAGCCCCTGCCTGCCCTTCCATTTCTAAATGTTCCAAATAGATTAAAGTCTGAAAAGTCCTACAGTCAGAGAAATTTGTTAAACTGGGTTGGATCTGCATTTTCCAAGCTTACTTGATCATAGAACTGTCTATTAATGTCTGTTGGGTCACCATGGAATCCCCTGGAATGAAGGTGCTGTAAGAGCTGGCCCTTGTCACTCACCAACCCAAGAGAATTCAAGAATGTTCAACCCAGATTTAGTCTTACAGCCCATCCCCTTCAATTGTATTACTTTCCCGATGATTGGACAGAACCCCAGAGGTGGCAAAAGCTGGGAATGGATCTCATTGGCTCCTTCAGCACCATGTGGCTAGAGATGGAGGTTTTGGATCACTTGGCATGCAGGCAGATGTTGAAGAGACACTCTCATTTTGGGACTATGGCAAGTGAAAGATATTCAACTGTGCAATTTGACTCTTGAGGACCTCATTTTACCTATTCTAGAAGCAGTGACTTGAAATATCAATGTATAATGCAAATAGAATAAATTAAATGCTAAGTTGAGTGGCATAAACTGTAAAACATGGTAAGCTAGCTCCCTGGAAAACCCCTAATTTTAGTGTTTTCCAGTTTCTGTGGTAAAAATACTTCCACCACAGCTGAGGTCAAGCTAGCAACATGATGTCTTTGAACACGGAAGAGATGTTGGTCACCATCCAAGCAGATTGAAGAGGACACAGAGAAGTTGGTGATGATTGGAATTTTCCACAAAGGGTTCCTGAAGGGACTTGAGCTCCAGGTGTAAAATACTGAGTATGAGAATAAATAGCAGGAGAACTGGAGCTTACAGAAACCAGAGTCTTGTTTCTTTTGTTTTTCTTTCCAATTTTATTGAGATATAATGACATGCAGCATTGTGAAAGTTCATGCGAGTGTATGTATTTGATTTGACAGAAGTGTAAGTGTAAATGATTACTACAATAAATAGAGTTAATTTCTATAACTTCACATAGTTGCAATTATTTGAAATTATTTCTTTTATGATGAGAACTTTGAAGATCTACTCTTTTACCAACTTTCAAATATATGATGCAGTGTTGTTAATTGGAGTCATCATGTTGTATATTACAACTTCATAACTTATTTACCTTACAAGTGAAAGTTTATACCATTTGACCACATTTACCCAATTCCATCCCCACCCCTGCCCCTGGCAAACATAAATCTGTTTCTATGAGTTCAGTTATTTAAAAATTATTTATTTCTTTTTAAAGATTTATTTATTTATTTATTTACTTGAGAGAGAGAGAGAGAGAGGACAAGGAGGGGGAGGAGCAAAGGAGAGGGAAAGAGAACCTCCAGCAGACTCCCTGCTGAGGAAAGACCTTGTTGCAGGGCTTGCTCCCAGGTCCCTGAGATCATGACCTGAGTGGAAATCACGAGTCAGATGTTTCACTGACTGAGCCACCCAGGTGCCCTGAGTTCAGTTTTTTTAGATTCCGCATATAAGAAAGATCATACTTTGATTTGTCTTTCTGTGTCTAACTTACTTCACTTAGTATAAAACTGTCAAAGTCTCATCTATGTTGTCACAAATGGAGAGATTTCCTTCTTTTTTTATGGTTAAACAATTTTCCACTGTATGTGTATGTATGTATGTATATTTTTACATTTACATGTTTACATTATATATAAATTTTCTTTATCCATTCATCTGTCAATAGACACTGGTTGTTTCCATGTCTTGACTATTATAAATAATGCTGCAAAGAACATGAGAGGGCATAATGATTTTGTTTTCTTTGAACATACACCCAGAAGTGAGATTACTCAATTGTATGGTAATTTTATTTGCAAATTTTTTGAGGACGCTCCATACTGTTTTCCACAGTGTTTGTACCAATTTACATCCCACCAGAAAACAGAATCTTTGAAAAACTTTATACTTTCTCCAGATTTGGAAAGAAAGGGTAAATTTAACTCCTCTGAGATAAAATTGACTTAAATCTAAGACTTTTTAAAAATTTAGATTCATGTGAGTTCAAGTCCCACATTAAGTGTAGAGCCTACTTAAAAAAAAAGGGTATCATTTAGGGGTGCCTGGCAATCTCATTCTGAGAAGCATGTGACTCTTGATCTAGGGGTTTTGAGTTCGAGTCCCATGTTGGATGTAGAGATTTCTTAAAAATAAAATCTGGAAAAAATTTAGATTTGGACTTGTTTTTCTTTTCTTTTCTTTTCTTTTCTTTTCTTTTCTTTTCTTTTCTTTTCTTTTCTTTTCTAGTTTTTATGTTTCTCATATTTATTATATTTATTTTATTTTTTATTATTTTATTTTTTTTGGTGATCCAAGATTCATTGTTTATGCGCCACACCCAGTGCTCCATGCAATATGTGCTCTCCTTAATACCCACCACCAGGCTCACCCATCCCCGCTCCCCCCTCCCCTCCATAACCCTCAGCTTGTTTCTCAGAGACCACAGTCTCTCATGGTCTCCCCTTCTGATTTACCCCAATTCACTTGTTTTTCTAATTTTTCTAATAAACTTTTAATTTCAGAGTAGTTTTAAATTTATAGAAAAGTTGCAAATACACTACAGAGAGTTCCTGCAGACCCTGCACCCAGCTTTCTCTGTTGCTAACATCTTCTACTATTATGGTGTATTTATCAGAACCACTGAACCAATATCAATACATTAAAAAAGATTTTATTAATTTATTTATTTGAGAGAGAGAAAGACAAGTGGGGGAAGAGAGAGGAACAAACAAACTCTGCTGAGTGTGGACCCTAACGTGGGCTTTGATCCCACAACCCTGAGATCATAATCTGAGCTGAAATCAAGAGCCAGATGCCACCCAGGTCCTCCTCAATACATTATTTTTAATAAACTCTATACTTTATTTGTTTTGTATTCATTTGTTCCCCTGTTGTCCCTTTTCTGTTCCAGGATCACATCCAGGATGCCACATTACCTTTAGTTATCTTGTCTCTTCACACTCCTCTGGTCTGTGACAGTTCTCAGACTTTCTTTGTTTTTCAACAAACTGAAAATTTTGAGGAGTACTGGACAGATATTTTGTAGAATACCCTTCAATTTCTGTTTGTCTCATGGTTGTTGGGACTATGGGTTTTAGGGAGGAATAATGTAGAGATAAAGTACTATTTTATCACATGATATCAAGGCTTCATGCCATCAACATGGCTTCATGCTGAGGAAGCTGACCTTGATTCCTTGTTCTTGGTGGTATTTGCCAGCTTCCTCCACTGTGAGTTACCTTCCTTTCTCCACACTGCACTCTTCAGAAGAGTTCCTCATCCAAGCCTCATTTTCTTACTCTGAATTTCCACCGTGCCTCTCTTTCTGGATTCTTCTAGGTTTTCCCCATTTCAGTCAGTCCTGGATGCACCATAAGTGATCTTAAGACCTCATATTACTCCTTTCTATGTATATTTACAACTTGCTAGTGGTTCTGCTCCATTAAATGTTAATTCTATAGAGCTTGGACACTCCAATGGGTCGTTACATGGCTAAACACTTTTTATTCCTCCCAGAATTACCTGCCCACTTGCCAGGCTATTTTTTTTGTCTTTAGTTCCTCAACTCTTGCAAGAATCTCTGTCTTAGCTTGGGTTTCCCTAGAAGCAGACCCTGAGACAAGGATTTAGGTGCAGGTGGTTTATTTGGAGGTGTTATCAAGGAGGGAAGTAAGGGATGAGACAGGACAGGAAGGCAGTGGTGCAGGTGTGTTAATGAGCAGGTGACCATGATGGACACCACTGTGGACTGTTTGGGAGACTGTGTAGAACATACCTCAGATTTTTCCTGAACTGAAGGAGCAAAGAGGATGTGGGTATTTATCTTCCAATTCCTATCTGTTATCAAGCAAGGATATTCTTGGGGGCATTAAGTTCCCAGAACCTGCGGTCTACCATAGCACTCTGGTGGTCAGAAAAGCCCTGAGCAGAGGTTTCCATGAGAATCCAGTCACAAACAGGATGCATGTTCAGGATGGGTGGGTGCTGAGGGCCACCAAAAGCATCTACTATAGCTTTCCTAACCTGTTTCTCTTAGTCAGAATCAGAGATGCCTAGGTAAAGAACAGATCATAAATATCAGTTACCAAATTAGTATCTTATTATTGAAAGAGGTAAGTTCATATCTAGAAAAATATCTGCCAGAGGGATGTCCTGAGTGAAGTAATAGTGATGATGATGATAATAGAGTAGTGATAACACTAGTAGGCATAAAGGAAATACTCTTATTTTAAAAGAAAATTTTATTTATTTGTATGGGGATAGAGAGAGAGCATGAGTGAGTGTGCACAAGTGGGGTGAGGGGGCGGTGGGAGGAGCAGAGGGAGAAGGAGAGAGATAAACAAACTCCCCAATGAGCACAGATCCCAAAGCAGGGCTTGATTCCAGGCCCCTGAGATCTTGACTTGACCCTAAGTCAGACGATTAACTGACTGAGCCACCCAGGAGCTCCTAGGAAATGCTTTTATAGTCTATAAAGCTTTCGTATACATTATGTCATTTAAAAGATAATTTGAGCTTTCTAAGAACCTTATCAGTTATTCAGAGCCTATATTTCCACCATTTTCCAGATGAAGACCTCAGGGCACAAAAGAATTAGCTAAGGAGTGGTAGAGTTAGAACAGGACAGCAGTTCTCCTGAGTCTAAGACCAGTGTTTTTGATTTAACAGATTATTGAAATTTTTCTATCCACTGTGGGATCAATGTTTGCAGCTCAAGCATTCTTTACCTTACTTCTGGTGACAGAGCCAAACCAAGAGCAGGACTGCCACCTATAAGGTAAATCCAGTTGTTTTCTTTTTAGATGTTTTTGAGAAGTTCTGCAAAATGAGAAAATGGAAGGTAGAACATTCCTAAAGAGCCAGATACATTCCCTCATACTAATTTGGCTTCACATGTTTCCCAAATCAACCCCAATGCTAAAACAAGCAAAAAATTTGTGTACTTTTTTTTTAAATTTTATTTTTATTATTTGCCCAAGGGGTACAGGTCTGTGAATCATCAGGCTTACATCTTTCACAGCATTCACCAAAGCACAAACCCTCCCCAATGTCCATAACCCATCCACCCTATCCCTACCCTCCCACCCCCCAGTAACCCTCAGTTTGTTTTATGAGATTAGAAGTCTCTTATGGTTTGTCTCCTTCCCCATCCCATCTTGTTTCATTATTTTTCCCTCCCTACCCCCCACAACCCCCCACCCTGCCCCTCAAGTTCCTCATATCAGAGAGATCATATGATAATTGTCTTTCTCTGATTGACTTATTTCGCTCAGCATAATACCCTCCAGTTCCATCCATGTCGTTGCAAATGGCAAGATTTCGTTTCTTTTGATAGCTGCATAGTATTCCATTGTATATATATACCACATCTTCTTTATCCATTCATCTGTTGATGGACATCTAGGTTCTTTCCATAGTTTGGCTATTGTGGACATTGCTGCTATAAACATTCGGGTGCACGTGCCCCTGAGGATCACTACCTTTGTGTCTTTAGGATAAATACCCAGTAGTGCGATTGCTGGGTCGTAGGGTAGCTCCATTTTCAACTTTTTGAGGAATCTCCATACTGTTTTCCAGAGTGGCTGCACCAGTTTGCATTCCCACCAACAGTGTAGGAGGGTTCCCCTTTCTCCGCAACCTCGCCAACATCTGTCATTTCCTGACTTGTTGATTTTAGCCATTCTGACTGGTGTAAGGTGGTATCTCGCTGTGGTTTTAATTTGTATTTCTCTGATGCCGAGTGATGTTGAGCACTTTCTCATGTGTCTGTTGGCCATTTGGATGTCTTCTTTGGAGAAATGTCTGTTCATGTCTACTGCCCATTTCTTGACTGGGTTATTTGTTTTATGGGTGTTGAGTTTGAGAAGCTCTTTATAGATTTTGGATACTAGCCCTTAAAAAATTTGTGTACTTTAACCTGGAAATTGGTAGAATCATAAATATAGGTGTGTAAATGTTAAGATTTATAAAGTAACAAACTAGTACCATGAACATCCTGGAGGCTGTATCTCAAACTTCTAAGACTAAATTTTTTAAATGAAACATAGAGTGTTAAAAAAAAACTCATCAGACTCAACACCCAAAGAACAAATAATCCAGTCAAGAAATGCNGGCAGTAGACATGAACAGACATTTCTGCAAAGAACACATCCAAATGGCCAACAGACACATGAGAAAGTACTCAACATCACTGGGCATCAGGGAAATACAAAGCAACACCTCAGTGAGGTACCATCTCACACCAGTCGAACAGCTAAAATTAATAAGTCAGGAAATGACAGGTGTTAGTGAGAATGTGGAGAAAGGGGAACCCTCCTACACTGTTGGTGGGAATGCAAGCTGGTGCAGCCACTCTGGAAAACAGTATGGAGATTCCTCAAAAAGTTGAAAATAGAGCTACCCTATGACCCAGCAATTTCACTACTGGGTATTTACCCCAAAGATACAAATGTAGTGATCTGAAGGGGCAGCTGAACCCCAATGATTATAGCAGCAATGTTCACAATAGCCAAACTATGGAAAGAGCCTAGATGTCCATTGACAGATGAATGGATAAAGAAGATGTGGTATATATATATATATATATATATATATATATATATATATATACATACATATATATATATACATATATATACATACAATGGAATATTATGCAGCCATCAAAACCTGAAATCTTCCCATTTGCAACAACATGGTTGTAACTAGAGGGTATTATGATAAGTGAAATAAGTCAGTCAGAGAAATACAATTATCATATGATTTCACTGATATGAGGAATTTCAGAAATAAGACAGAGGATCATAGGGGAAGGGAGGGAAAAATGAAACAAGATGAAACCAGAGAGGGAAACAAAGTGTAAGAAACTCTTAATCTCAGTAAACAGACTGAGAGGGGGAGGGATAGCGTGGCTGGGTGATGAACACTGTGGAGGGAATGTGCTATGGTGAGTGTTGTGAATTGTGTCCAACTGATGAATCAGAATTCTACCCCTGAGACAAATAATATATTATGTGTTAATAAAAAAAAGAAAACATTTTATTTTATCACAGTGTGGTGGCTGATAGTTTTTGTCTACCCAAAGATTTTTATAAGAAAGTGTGTAATGGCCCTGGGAGCATAGGTGGAGGGACACTTATGGACCATAAGAGGAAAGTGGGGGTGATTGGGGGTAGAAAGCTTCATGGCCCCTCTGAGCCTTAACTAAGGTTAGTTGGCTTGCTATTTTAAATCTCAGTTCTCTGCAATGTTTCCCCAGAATTTAGTATTTTCTTTCTGTTAAGTTCCTACATGCTTTTCAAAAGTTCTTCCCCACCTCTGTGACTTCTATTAATCATCTCAAGTATCCCAGTGATTATTTCAAACTGTATGCTTTTCACTACTTCTAATACATTTCTTCATTTTTATTCAATCCATGTTAATCTAACATGGGAATTCTAACATGGCCTTGTCTTAACACTTATTGCCTGAGAAGCTTATATCAGAGTGTAAGGAGCTTAGCTAGCCAAGCAATTGTGTCTTTCTGCAAGTAAAAATATCTCCTAAAGTGCAAACTACTATTCAAACCTTAGCAAATGGGTCACCTGGAGAGCTGGTTAGAACACAAATGTTGAGATATCACCTGCAGAAATTCTGACTTGGTAGGACTGGCATGGGACCCAGGAATTTGTATATTTAACAACTTCGCTGTGATAATGATGATGCTGGTCTGGGCCACACTTTGAGAAGTCCTGGGTGTTGGGGTAAGGATTACCTTGTGACTTCCCATCTGATAGAAGAAGGTAACTCTTTAGCACTCAAGAAATTTTCAGGGGGCCTGAGTGGCTCAGTTGTTAAGCATCCAGCTGATTTCAGCTCAGGTCATGATCCCCGGGTCCTGGAATGAAGTCCCGCATCAGTCTCCCTGCTCAGCGGGGAGCCTGCTTCTCCCTCTTCCTCTACTGTTCTCCCTGCTTGTGCTCTCTCATTCTCTGTCTGTCAAATAAATAAAAATCTTAATTTTTTTTCAGAAAAAGCTGACTATAAGGTAGGTTAAATGCATGATATAGTGGAAGAAGTGGGAAGTCTGTCCAACAGATACATGTCCTTACACAAAGTATCAGTGGTCACCGCAAATTGTCAATTACTTTTGGAGAAAAGACACATTAGTGGCATATGTCTTAGAATTCTGCCCATACATTCTCTATTTAGTGAGTGTACATACTTAGTGCAAATACTCCCCAGGACTAATATTCTGAAAGCAAGGAGACTGTAGCAGTGGACAGATCACTAAACATTAAATTAGCAGCTCTGGATTCAAGATCTGGTGATAAATCTCCTCCTTTTGTTCTGCTGTGTGATCTCAAGCAAGTTACCTAAACCCTCCTAGCCTTAGTATCCTTCTTGGTCAAGTGGTAATATGCACAGTCCTGCTTGACACCTCAGATTGCAGTGATTGCCTAAATAGAAGTGAGCCGATGTCTGTATGTGTAAGGGGTTAACCAGGAGCAGCTTGTTCCTGAAGTGGAGAAGGGGGTGCACCACCATCTGAACGCGGGCTCAGCTCCATCCGCCCCCTGCCTGGTGGATTGCCATATGGCGCCTCACCTTGTTCCCTTTCAAGATGAACTCTCATTCCCTGGAAAAAATTTCTCAGCCTTAAAGTCACAACTTCAAAAATGCCCTGAGGACCACATTTAAAAGGTCTGGTAAATTTTTGGTTGATTTAATTTTTTAAACTGCACTTTAAAACAAACCCAAATATAGAGATGAAAGCCAAGAATTAAAATATACATACAAAATAGAAAACATTAATATTTTCAAGTATGGTGAATTGAATAATCATCATAAGGAAACAATAAAACGTCAAGTGACTCAGACTAGAAGATTGCTGTCACTCTCCACTATGCTGGTAAGCGTGGTCTGTGCAGAACCTCAGGATCAATCCAGCCCAGGGCTGGCCTCCACCACACAGGCCTGTCCTTAATCCTTCTGCCAACAAGTGTCCCATCAGTTAATCAAACAAGCTTTAACACTAATTGGCATGGGGAGGGGATTGAAGGAAGTCTGTTAAAATGACTCAGATTTAAATTCTATAATCAGGACACCCTATGTTACATTGTCTCCTGGACCATGTTCCTTGATTTTTAGCCTTGTTGTTAACCTATTTAGGCATCCATGCCCCTGAAGTGGTATGTCTTACCACAAAAGGCAGCTAAGGAGACATGATCTGAAATGTCTGTAGTTCATCAAGACATGGGGTTGGGAGACCAGAGGAATGGAGTGGTCCATTGTGATCCCCTCACTCACACTTTTCACTGTTCCTCACCAGCCCAGGGCACTTACTTCTCGATCCCTCCCTTGGCTCCCATTAACCTTGGGTAGTTGCACTAATGGAGGCAGAATCTCCATGCATCCACCTGGAAGAACTTATCAAGATGCAAAAATGGTGTGACCTGACTTTGAAGAAGTGGAATTGAAGAATGATGTTTCTGTGGTAGTATCTTTTGTCACACCCCAGGTCACACTGAAATAGAGTGCTCTAGGGCGAGGCAAGAAGGTTCGTGGATGGAGAGGCTTGTCTCTGAGAAGCAGATTTGTCATATATGGGCGTGAAGGCAGGAGATGCCAAGAAAGACTCTAGGGTGATTTGCCCCAAAATAATGGTTGGTGGAATGTTGACTTTGAAAGGGGAATGCTTTATTATGGATTTCTCTAGGTAAGAACTCCTTAAAATAAGAGTATTCAAAATATTCTTTTATAAAATAAACCTTTAAGCATTTTTTTTCTTATTTTCTTATTCTGATGAACACATCATCCCCACTGGAAGCACTACAGTGTTTATCTCTTTTTGGGCTACTTTGATCTGCACTTTGTTAAAAGAGGAGGAGATCACCTTCATCTAGGTTGCCCCAGAAGCTGACCCTGAGACAAGAGTTTGAGTGGAAATTGTGTATTTGGGAGCAGTGGGACAGTGAGGCAGGGAGGGGGAGGCAGGCAATACAGGGTGCATGACTGTGTTGGCAACTTTGTGATTAAAGCTTGTTCCTTGGGTTGAGAGCCCTGGGAAATGGTGTAAAACACCACCATAGACTTATCATACAGAGGAGATGATAAACCTGAGGAATCTGTAATTAAATTCCCAAGCATCATTGATCATGGGGTGTTAATTCATGGAAACTTTGGGCTCTCCAGGTCCAGCAGTGATTTCTGAACAGGTCCTTAGGCAGATAGAGCAAAGCTCTGGAAAACAGAAATGATGGGGGAGGGGAGGGTCAGTGACAGCATGGATGCAGAGGTAAACCCTCTAAAGGCCTCCTTTCTCATGAAAGTACATATACAGGCTTATGTTCAAGGGAGGAGGTGTTCACACAGGTGTTCATCCCCATCCAAAGCATAAATGAACATCCTGGTCCCTCAGTGGAAAAATGTCAAAAAATCCCCTTGCACCCCTCACTTTGTTGTTGTTGTTGGCAAGCACCTCCATCTCTCCTGCCAGCCCCCAGAATGTTGAGGCTACTGGTGCAGGGTCCACAACACCTCCCACCCCACCCTGCTTTGCCTCACTGAGAGCTCCCACGGTTATACAGTCTGCAGATTTGCACCCATATTGAGAGAGACTGGTAATTATTTAAAGGAAATTCACTGTCCTGCACTGACAAGTGCAGGATTGACAAATAGGAGCTGGTGTTTTGTTAGGAGAGGTACACCATTTGCTTGGGGAAGCACATGGGGATGATGTTTGAACATGTACAGACACTGTCCGCTAGTCATTGTGCATGGGGAGAAAGGACCCCAAGAAACCATCAGCCCAGCATTTTCCTTTTAAAGATGAGGAGATGAAATGGAAGAGCTAAGGCCACTTGTTTACAGGCTCCTGACTAGTTGGGGCCAGAGCTGGGTTAAAAGCCCCTCTTCTCCAGTGCTTCAACCATTTTTAATAAGTTATATAAAACCTTGTCTAGCTGTGTTATGGGGAGGATGAACCTGCCTTTGAGCAGGAGGATGGTATAATTCCAATGATAATGAGCCAGGGGGTGGTGGAGAGAGAATTCCCTGTGGCATATCTTAGAGGAACTGATGACATACCACATGGCATCATCAGAAGGCAGGAGGTATCAGAAGTTGGATGCAACTCAGGAATTCATTCATTTATTCAATTTTGGCTGCAAAATTGAGTTGTATGAACACTGCACAGCAGTAAATATATGCACACACATGCACACACAACTAACTGGTACTCATAAGAGGGGTAGATGTACCCACTGATTGTGTCAAGAGAAAGACATCAGACATAAATGAGAATGTGTATTATAAAGCACTGCATGGAAAGCTCAAGAACAGGCAAAACCAATCTAGGATGATAGACATTGTGATGATGGTTATCTCTGGGTGGATGTTGGCATTGATAGGGAAAAGGAGAGTGGGTGCCTAGCTGGCTAATAGCAATGTCTGATATTTTGAACTGGGTTGGAGGGTGGGAGTGTGCAGATGTTCATATGGACAAGCATCATTAAGCTGTATATCTAAAATTGGAGCACAGTATGCATTTTATATTATATTTCAGTTGAGAAAAAGAAGAAAAAAATCAAACCAAGGCACATAACATAATAGACCATAACATTATGAAAGTACTAACTTTCTCTTTCATGCATGTATGCTTTCCACAAATGTCTATTGAGGCTTTTGGTGCCTGGTCCATATTCCCTCCGTGTTTCTCCTCCCTGTACAAGTAGACAAGGTCCTGTGGCAAGAGTGCCGCCCCACTCTCTGCCTCAGCAGCAGGGCTGGCTGGACGTGCCTGGAGCCATGTCCTGCAGGAACAGCTAATGAGAGAAGGATGTGGAGGAGAATTACCCTCTTTCCTCTCCCCTTAGGAGATGAGTCTGAGGGATGAGGCGCATTCTGCATTGGGTCCCAGGGGAATGAGTCCTAGTTTCCAACAGTTACAGTTCAGTCTCTCGCTTGCCCTGTGTTGACTGCCTTCCCTTCCCTGTCTTTCTTCCCCTTTCCTGTGCCCCTGCTTCTGGGATCACCCCAAATAAACTCCTTTCACTCACATCCTTGTCCCAGGATCTGCTTTTGGGATAACCCAAGCTAAGTGAAAGTCCTTCTTTCCTTCTGGATTTACAAAGAGGGCCATGCAAACACAGTCTCCAGCTTTCACACAACAGATAGCATGCCACAGTGAACAGACTGTTGGACAAACATTAAAATGAAGTGGGACAAGGGCTGAGGTAGGACAGCACAGCCTGGCAAAGAGCAAAGCCTGAAGGGGACCCTACCTTGTCTATGAAATAATCCAGAAGCAGAATTGGACATGACTGCACCTCCCTACATTTTCTTCCCCTTCCTGAACTCCCATCCTTCTCTACTTCCTCCCTTTCTTCTCTTACACAGAAATGAAAGGACACATTCATTTATTTAAGACATCTCCTTATAAATATTGATAAGTATATTGAATTTACCACCCACATTGGTTTATTGTGCTGCCTCATCTTATATCACAGAACCAAGACTTAGCCTTTAGAATTGGCTCCGGATGTATGGAAACCATTTTTCATATATATATTTTCAATATTGCTTCTCATCTGCATGGCATATAGATTCTAGGAAAACCCAGCACATATTTCTCAGACCATGGGGGAAGATGCATTTTGGGGGTAGCTCGAAACTAACTACCAATCAGCAGCTGGTGAAAATGTGTACCAAGAGCGATCATCTGGAAATGGGCAGCTGGCTCATGTTGTTGAAGCTGTCATCCCCACTCCAGCAGCCTTTCTGGGTGAAGAATTCTTCAGAGCACATACATTCAAGGCCAGGGCATTTCTCTTATGTTTTCCATGCTCCTCACCAAAATGGATGGGTCATGGAACTCTCTAATTCAGGATCCTGTAGAGTAACAGATGGAATGCATGCTGTAGTCTGAACATCCCTTTCCAGATAGATTGGGCTGTCATTTCAGGAGGGATTTATGCATTTAAAATATGAGATGTCAGAAAATTATGAACTGGCATGTCCTGAGAGGGTAGATCTATAGAAATAGAAGAACCATTACTATGGGCTAGCCATTTAAAATTTTCTGTATCTTACTCTGGGTGGTATCAGTCAGCTTTACAGAAATGGTACCCTTCACTTTGTATAACAAACTTAGTCTCTGCCTGCCTCTCTGCCTACTTGCAATCTCTCTCTCTCTGTCAAATAAATAAAAAATCTTTAAAAAAAAGATTGAATTTTTGAAATAGAAGTGCCTCTTTTATTTGTTTAAGAGATGAAATGATGATGGGGGAGAGAAGGTAACTTTTTAATTTTTATTTAAAAAACCATTTTTTATTTTAATAATTTATCCTTTGATAAAAATTAAGACCTTGATTAGACTTCTATTGCTGTATAACACATTACCATAAACTTCAAGGCTCAAAACTACACCAGTTTATTAGCTCACAGTTCTTTGGGATAACTGTCCAGGACTGGGGTGGCTTCAGTCTCTGCTTAGGGTCTTATAAGGCTGAAATCAAGGTGATGGCCAGGTGACGGCATCCCTTTCTGGAGGCTCTGGGAAGAATCTAGTTGTAGACTTATTCAGACATTGGCTGAATGCAAATCCTTGCAGCTGTAGAACTGAGATCTCTAGTTCCTTCCTGGCTGTCACTCTTTAGCTCTTAGATGTCAATCCCCACCCCCCCACCCCCCACCATTTCTTGCCACGGACACCCTCCTTCTTCAAGCCATCAGCAATCTCCCTCACCTCGTAGGTATTACATGCTTCAAATCCATTTATCCTATAGGAGTCCAATCCCTCTTAAAGGCTCACCTGACTATGTTAGACTGATTGAGAATAATCCCTTCATTTTAGGATCAATTGACTTGGGACCTTACACTAAATTTGTAAAATCCCTTCACAGCAGCACCTGGGTTAGTATTTGTTTGAATAATTGAGAGAAACTGTTCATATACCAGAGGATTTAACCTTTAGGTCTACCTTAGAATACTGCCTATGACAGGTCTATTGTTGATTTGTGCCCTTCAGTGAAAATTAGCAACCACATCACCATAAGATAGGCCACTTTCTTCACGGATTGATTATAAGATGCAGCAGGCAACGTAATTTCGTCACTAGCAAGATCCCCATTGAACCTCCCCCTTCTTCTTCACAAGAATGTTCATCTTGTCTTTTAGACAGAACAACAGGAAACCTCCAGTTGTCCTAGAACTCACCCACTAACTCATAACTGTGCAGATGGACAATGGATTGATGGACAGTTACCTCTACCTCATTATAATGTTAAAATCTCTGCCCAAGAAAGAGCACAAACCTCACTAACATAACGTACAATGTATGTATAGGCATGTTTCCTTAAGATGCATGCATGACCTTATGCCCACCTCTACATATGATGACAAAACTCCTCTTTCTGAATACTCAGTCTAACCCTAAATAAAGGAACCCCTCACCCCCACTCAGGGAGTCACTGCTTTGGAAGTTATTCCTGTGATCTATTTATTTGCTACAAATAAAGTTTCCTTTGTGTGACAACTCCATCTAGTGTAGTCTCTATCTGTTCCTTACCAATGAGCAAAATCACATTTGCTAGGTTACAAAGTAATGAAAGGGGCTGTGGTATAAGACTATACAGAGAGACAGTGGGTTCAGGGGCTCATTTTTTTTAAGATTTTATTTATTTATTTCACAGAGGGAGAGAGATCACAAGGAGGCAGAGAGGCAGGCAGGGGGGGGGAAGCAGGCTCCCCGTTGAGCAGGGAGCCCGATGTGGGCCTCGATCCCAGGACCCTGAGATCATGACCTGAGCCGAAAGCAGAGGCTTTAACCCACTGAGCCACCCAGGTGCCCTCAGGGGCTCATTTGTAACCAGTCACACTCAACTTCAGTTGATGGCTGTCATGTGACAATATATGCTCAGTATTACCAGAAATTCTCATTTTTAAAAGATTTTATTTATTTATTTGACAGAGAGAGTGACAGAACATAAGCAGGTGGAGCAGCAGAGGGAGAGGGAGAAGCAGACTCCCCATTGAACAGAAAGCCCAATGCAGGGCTTGATCTCAGGATTCTGGGATCATGATCTGAGCCGAAGGCAGCCACTTAATGACAGCCTGGGTGGCTCAGATATTCTCATTTTTAAGAGAAATCACAATTCCCTTGAGCTTTTAAAGTTGCTACTGATTTTACACTTTTAAAAATACTGGATGGGGCACCTGGGTGGCTCAGTGGGTTAAAGCCTCTGCTTTCGGCTCAGGTCATGATCTCAGGGTCCTGGGATCGAGGCCCGCATCGGGCTCTCTGCTCAGCAGGGAGCCTGCTTCCTCCTCTCCCTGTCTCTCTGCCTGCCTCTCTGCCTACTTGTAATCTCTCTCTCTGTGTCAAATAAATAAATAAAAATCTTAAAAAAAATACTGGATGAACCCAGTGAAACATATTTATGGTCTTCCTGGGATCCATGGGACCATCAGTTACCTTCTTCTCTCTGTAGTCCCAAGGCATTCATTCATTCATTCATTCATTCATTCATTCATTCAAAAATAGTTACTTGGGGCACCTGGGTAGCTCAGTTCATTAAGCATCTGCTTTTGGCTCAGATCATGATCCCGAGGCCCTGGAATTGAGCCCCACATTGGGATCCCTGGTCAGCAGGCAGTCTGCTTCTCCTTCTCCCTCTGCCATTCTCCCGCTTGTGTTCTCTCTCTCTTTGTCAAAATAAATAAATAAAATCTTTAAAAAAATAAATAGAAATAGTTACTAGGAACCTATTCTACATACTGGCTCTAGGCTCTAGGAATAGAGGATGGTCATGGGAAGCTTTACCAAGAAGGGGACATTTGACTATAGACCTACAGAATGGTGTGTTGGGACAGGGAGGCACCTAGGTAACTCAGTCTGTTAAGCATCTGACTCTTGGTTTCAGCTCAGGTCATGATATCATAGTTGTGAGACTGAGTCATACATCAGGCTGTGTCCTCAGCTCAGAGTCTGCTTGAGATTTTCTCTCTCCCTCTCCTTCTGCCCTTCCCCACCACGTGCATGCTCTTTCTCTAAAATAAATAAATAAATCTTAAAAAAAAAGAATGGCATGTGTGGGAGTGAACAGGTGTCCCTCTAGATGGTGAACATTCTAGAAAGAGGGAGCAGCAAGTGCAAAGGCCCTGAGGTTGTCATGTGCCAAACATGTTCAGATGGCATGGAGGCCTGCGTGGCTGGAGTGGAGTGAGCAGGGGGAGAAGGGTAAGAGAGGATGTCAGAAAGTTCTATAGGGCTAGATCATGGTGGACCTTGTAAAGTAATTTGCAATTTTATTTGACAGTGTTCTCCAGAGAAACAGAACCAGCAGAATATATATAAAGAATTGACTCATATGATTATGGAAACTGAGAGGTCCCATGAACTGCAGTCTGCTAACTGGAAGCTCAGGAAAAGCTGGGAGTGTAATTCTAGTCCACGTTTGAAAGCCTGAGAATCAGAGGAGCCAATGGTTTAAATCCTAGTCTGAGTGCAAGAGAAGACTGATGTTCCAGCTCATGCAGTCAGGTAAGGAGAGAGAAAATTCTCTCTTCCTGAGTATTTTTGTTCTATTCAGATCATCAACAGATTGGATGGTGTCTACCCACACCAGAGAGGGCAACATGCTTTTATCAGTCTGCAATTCAAATGCTAATCTCACTCAAAAACAACCTCACGGACACATCCAGGAATCATGTCTATTTATGTATCTGGGCACCCCGTGCTCCAGCCATGTTGACACATAACGTAACTATGACAGAATTTGAGATTATTTTAGAGGGAAATAGGAAGCCATTAGGATGTTTCAAGGAGAGGAGTGGCATGAATTGATCTACACTTTCAAATGATCCCTCTGACTTCTCTGTTGAGAAATTTGGGAAGATTTAGGATGAAAACAGGGAGATTGATTAGGAATCCATAGCAAGTAATCCAGGAAAATGCTGATGGGGCTTCAGTTCAGGTGACTGGAAAGTGGAGTAGTGAGAAGTTGTCAGGTGCTTGTTATTATGAATTAAACAACTCCAGAATTTCTTTTTTTTAAGATTTATTTATTTTATTTCAGATAGAGAGAGCATGAGCAGGAGTGGCAGAGAGAGTCTTAAGCAGACTCCCTGCTGAGTACGGAGCCTGACACAGGGCTTGATCTCATGACCCTGAGATCACGGCCTGAGCCAAAACCAAGAGTCAGAACCCTAATTAACTGTGCCACCCAGGTGCCCCACAACTCTAGAATTTCTTGACAGAGTGTGGCCTGTGAGAAAAAGAATAGAGGCAGAGATGTCTCTGAGATTTGAGACAGAGAAACTAGAAGGATAAATAAATAACCAATAAAAGGTCAGCATGCAAATACAGTAAATAGGTGGTAAAAAATGCATAGATAAACAGGTTGGCAAATTCAGTTCCCTATTCCATGTATTCTTCATTAGAAGTTAAATAGATACGGCCCCTATATTTAATGGAATATTACTTAGCCATCAGAAAAGATGAATACCCAACTTTTGTATCAACATAGATGGGACTGGAGGAGATTATGCTGAGTGAAATAAATCAAGCAAAGAAGATCAATTGTCATATGGCTTCACTTAAGTGTGGAGCATAAGGAATAACATGGAGGATATTAGGAAAAGGAAAGGAAAAGTGAATTGGGGTAAATCGGAAGGGGAGACGAACCATGAGAGACTGTGGACTCTGATAGACAAACCGAGGGTTTTGGAGGGGAGGGGGGTAGGGGGATAGGTGAGCCTGGTGGTGGGTATTAAGGAGGGCACGTGTGGCATGGATGTGGTGCACGTGTTGCATGGGTGTGGTGCATAAACAATGAATCTTGGATCACTGAAAAAATAAAATAACATAAAATAAAAACAAAAACAAAAACCACAACAAAAAAAGAAAGTCTATAGTTCTAGTCTCCAAAGGCTATTATCCCTTTAAGTGAGACTGCTAGAGACCCTCTCCCCTTCCCCATCCCTTCTCCCCTCCACATCGCACACACTTCCTAGCAGGTGTGGCCTGAGTATGAAAAACAAAACAAAACAAAACAAACAAAAAACTAAGTACTTAGAAATTGAGAATTTCTCTAATGCTGAGTGATGTTGAGGAACTTGAGGGGCAGGGTGGGGGGTCGTGGGGGGTAGGGAGGGAAAAATAATGAAACAAGGTGGGATGGGGAAGGAGACAAACCATAAGAGACTCCTAATCTCACAAAACAAACTGAGGGTTACTGGGGGGTGGGAGGGTAGGGATAGGGTGGATGGGTTATGGACATTGGGGAGGGTTTGTGCTTTGGTGAATGCTGTGAAAGATGTAAGCCTGATAATTCACAGACCTGTACCCCTTGGGCAAAGAATAAAAATAAAATTAAAAAAAAAGAAATTGAGAATTTGAGAAGCTCCTGACTCCTCTTCTAAATCTCAGTGCAAACTCAAAAGTTTAGCTCTAACCTTGTGCCCTGTTTCCAGTGAGAGGACTCTGCTCAGTGACACGCAGTGCCTACATAATGCCCTGTTTTCTTTCTATGCCTGAGACCCCCATGACCTGCCTGGCCCCTAGTCACCTAGGTGCCATTTTGGGTGCTACAGCTCAATTTTTGAGTTTTTAATTTCAGTAACTTTTTATTTTGATATGACCCTAATCTTCCCATACCCACTTGCTATCATAGTCTAGTGCAGGGGGCACCTGTGTGGCTCAGTCTTTAAGCATCTGCCTTCAGCTCAGGTCATGATCCCAGGGTCCTGGGATGGAACCTGGAGTTGAGCTCCCTGCTCAGTGGGAAGTCTGCTGTTCCCTTTCCCACTGCCTCTGCTTGTGATCCCTCTCTTGCTGTGTCTCTGTCAAATAAATAAATAAAATTCTGGTGCTGGAACAGATGTCCTGCAGCCACACCTGGGTCTGTCTCGCCACAGACAAGGTGGGCTCCACCTTGATCGTTGAATCTGGCTTCAAAACTTTCCCCTCCTGAGCTCCTCGTTCTCCAGTGGTTATCTGCCATGACCAAAGTGGTGATTTCCCCAGATTTAAGAGAAGCTGCATTTTTGCTGCTTAAAACCTGATGTGGCAAATTTAGTGAAGTTCCCTGAACTGGTAAAGGTAGATCTAAAGTAAAGTGGGCTCCTGAGTTCATAATGGACAAGATGAGATTATTATTATAATGATCATTAATGGTGATGAATCATTCCAGCAAATCAGCTCCAAGTATCTTGCTGAGCAACCTGCAGTACTCATGGGATTTTATCAAAATGGTGTCTTTCATAATTTTTGTGTCATTTCCTTCTTCTTCAAAAGACCTTTTCAACAAATGCTGTTTTTTACAACAAGAGGATGGCTCTGGTGGAGCCTGAAATGTATTCAAACTTGGCAATAATTTACACACAAGTCAAATTTATGATACATTTAAACATTTATATTTATTTAAAATCAATAGGGGGACTAAAAGCATTTTTTTCCTGTCTAATACTGCATATCTAGTTTAACCTGAAGTGGGAATTACATCTGGCTGTTTCACGGAGGGAAACTTTTCAATTTTGGCTTTGACTTCAGGAGAAAATGTCTACAAGTAGTGTCAGCTTACAAATCTGTGGTGCCAGAAAATGCCTCAATTTGAAATTTTCATCATGGATAAGAGTGGTAACTTAATTTTTAAAATGTGTTATTAGTATATTTGTAACATTTACAGCAAAAAAATGATAATGGGAGTCTTACAATAATGCATCAGCCCTCAACTCTGATGATAAACCAAATAATGAAAGCTATATATCTGAGATAATCAGTATTAAGAATTATTAAGTACTAAGTAAGCATGATCAAGTAATTATTAGACATTTAGAATTAAGTACAATATTTTAAAATAGAACTTATAGACAGAAAGCTATTATATAATTTCATTTGTATGAAATTCAAGGACAGACAAAATCAATATATGCTGATAGAAGTCAGAATGGTGGTTACCTTTGGGGCAGGTGTTGACTAAATGCACAAGAAGCCTTCTGTGTGGCTGGAAACTGCCTGCATGTTGGTCTGGGTGTGGTAATAGGGTGCAGACATGTATACAACTTCATCAAACTGTACACTTCAGATGTGTGCACTTTACTGCCTATACATTAATTCTCTATAGGGGCACCTGGGTGTCTCAGTGTGTTAAGCATCTGCCTTCAGTTCAGGTCATCATCCCAGAGTCCCAGGATTGAACCCCTCATTGGGCTCCCTGCTCAGCGGGGAATCTCTCCCTGTGTTCCTCCTCCTTCTTTCTCTTGCTCGATCACTATCTCCCTCTCTCTCTCTCTCAAATAAATAAAATCTTTCAAAAATTCTCTATAAAGTAAGAATAGATACAAATACATTGCCCCATGCTTCCTTGTGGTTCATATATATCTTTTAAAGATCTGTAGATTTCTTTATTACAACCGACTCACATGTATTTTCAGGAATCTTTTTGATGTTCCTGAAGACTGAGTTCCTTTGGGATTCGATGGGAGATACTTTCGCCTATCTTCTTATCTTGTCATCTTCTCAGAAAAATACACCAGTTGAAAGAAAATGACGTCTATTTTGTCACTACTGTCTGCATGACTATTTATTTAACCTGCATGTCTCTTTCTTTTCTTTTTTAAGATTTATTTATTTATTTTAGAGAGAGGGAAGAAGTGAGGGAGGGAGAGAGAGAGAGAGTGTGTCAGTTGGGGGAGAGGTAGAGGGAGAGGGAGAGAGAATCCCAAGCAGATTATCCACTGTGTGTGGAACTGGATGTGGGGCTCTATCTGATTCCACAACCCTGAGATCATGACCTGAGCCAAAACCAAGAATTGGCCTCTTAACCAGCCCACCCACCCAGGAACCCCAAGGCACATATCTTTTATTTCCAGCTAGTAGCTGGACAAGTAGAAGATACAAAGTATATTTAGTTCTGTGTTGCATTCCTGTAAAGAAGTCAAATTGTGCATTTTAATGATCATTGGTTTTTTTTGGTGGGGGGGGTCTTGCAAAGATTATCTGGAGCTACTATAAAAGTCATATATATATTTCAATAAGGTACTGTTAAATTCAGCATTGTTTTTTCTTGAAGATTTTATTTATTTATTTGACAGAGAGAGAGATCACATGTAGAGCAGAGAAGCATGATCCCTGCTGAGCAGGGAACCTGATGGCGGGGCTCGATCCCAGGACCCTGAGATCATGACCTGAGCTGAAGGCAGAGGCTTTAACCCACTGAGCCACCCAAGTGCCCCTAGTTCATCATTGTTAAAGAAGTTGGAAAATAATTTGAGACATAAATTCTTGATTTTGCATCCCGTTTATTTTCCACCTTTCAAGCTGCCCAGAGGCTTCTGTTTCTGGGACTCAGGTTAGGGGCAGGGCAGTGCAGACAGCAGAGGGCCTCTTGACTTTTGTTTTCAAAAGCCTCAACCAGCTGATCAGGGTGGGGTTGGTTGGAGAAAGAGCTTTCCCTTTCACAAAAATGGGATTTTGAGTCAAGGGCTGTGGAGAAGGAGGAGGTCTATGAGTCTCTAAGAAGGTGGTTCTGGCCTCTTCTTGGAGACTTGTAGGAGGGAAGGAGAGTGAGCCTTCCACAGAGACAGGGGCCCAGCTACTAGATTCCATTGTTCTAAGAGTGGGAACTGGGAGTGGTGAGCTCAGGAACCATAAGCTCAGTGGTAAGAAGTGCGTCAGCCATACTCTGTGTGGGAAGATAACCAAAGACACCTGGACCCTTTCCCTTCCCAAAGCCTTGGTATTGATCTGAACCTGGGGTATTATGGAGGGATCCCTAAGAATGCCAGAATAAGTGTATTGCCTGTTAGGTGGAATGGGGATACAAGGTCAGAAATGAAGTTGATTGGAAAGAAATAAAGGAAAGATAGATCTAGCACTTTTGAGCTGTGCACAGAAATTCAAACCTGCCAGGTTATGAAAACATTCTTCCCTCTAAAATCCTTATTGGGGGGTGCCTGGGTGGCTCAGTGGGTTAAGTCTCTGCCTTCAGCTTGGATCATGGTCTCAGGATCCTGGGATCGAGTCCCACGTCGGGCTCTCTGCTCAGTGGGGAGCCTGCTTCCCCCTCTCTGCCTGCCTCTCTGCCTACTTGTGATCTCTCTCTCTGTGTCAAATAAATAAATAAAATCTTAAATAAATAAAAAAAATCCTTATTGGTGCAATTTGAGGTGATTTTTCTAGAAACCCCATGTTTTTGGACCCCAAGGGAGAGATCTAATGTATGAAAGTGTAGTCTTTGAGAATGGCAAACTGAAAAATATCAGTCTGAATACCTTGGGGCCACGTGGGGGCCTTCCAGGTCAGACATAAGTGTGGGTGGTTGGTGGTTTGAATGCTGAAGGTACTGGTGTTTAAGAGCTGTCAACTGGGAAAGGGTGTCTGGACTTAGACAAGCCATCTAATGGTGGGTTGGTGGGGCAGGCAAATTGAAACTTCAGAATTCTTCAGTTCTAGGTGATGTAGATCAGAGGTCAGGAAATCATGCAAAATCAGTGTATGTCTGCAGTTAGGTCTTACAAATCTTGACATGAATCTATAAAACATATCTAAAGGGGAAGATATGGGGAGGAGGGGAAGCCCCAAATACCACAAAACAAAAGAAAAAAATTGATCTAGATGGTTTCTTTTCTACTTCTGACTTGTGGTTGGAACTGGTAACCAGAGTTGGGGGAGGAGAGATCCAGGTTGCAGGTGCATTCTGGGAAGGGTCTGCAACTGGTTGAAAAATAAGAAACCAGCAGCTGGGATTGCTTCCCACTGGAATTGAAGCAGGAGGGCTGGGGTAATGGGATGGCTTACAAGGAATGGAAGGACCTCCACTTCAGCTTCATGCCCAGAGGGGGACGTTAGGACTCAAAACAGTCTTCTAGGTATTGCTTTCATCATGGAAAAGCTAACAAGTTCAAGGGTGCTGTTGCAATTGGAGGTGTAAGGGTGAGAAGCAATCTGATGGGGGTGTCAACTTGGAACCCGTGTGTCTGTGTGTATGTGTTCATGTACACATGTGTATGTGTATTTGTGTGGTCATGGCCATAACTGGTAAGCCAGCATGGAAATACACAGTTTTATCCATGGTTAGGGCATTTGTGAATTAGTGTTCTGTGTTAGCCAGGGGATAGAAGAAAATACAACTAGGTTAGATTACTTTCAAGGAGATGTTTTAAAGAGCTGCAGTTTTGGGGAATACAGAGATGATTCTAAAAGCTTGGTGAAGTCAAGTTGGTCCAGAAGATAATCTGGTTATCTCTAATTTGCCTTTTTGTGTGCTAGTATTTCCATTCATTATAGTCAAGTTGCTTTTTATTCTTTTTTTTAAGATTTTATTTATTTATTCGACAGAGAGAGAGATTACAAGTAGGCAAAGAAGCAGGCAGAGAGAGAGAGGAGGAAGCAGGCTCCCCGCTGAGCAGAGAGCCCTATTCGGGGCTTGGTCCGAGGACCCTGAGATCATGACCTGAGCTGAAGGCAGAGGTTTTAACCCACTGAGCCACCCAGGCGCCCAAAGTTGCTTTTTATTCTTAAGAGCTCACCATATGTTGCTGGGACCATTGGCATGTAAGAGGCACATCAAAGAAAACTAAAAGAAAACCCTATATTTGTGATCTTTGAAAGTGAAATTCTCCGTAAGTCTTATTCAGTTCCAAAATTCTGAGATCCACATATTTTACAGTCTAGAAAATAGTGACCATATCAATAATATTTTGTTTGGTGTACCCTGAAATATCAGTAGGAAAGATATGCAAGGTAGTCGGCTAAAAAATGTGCACAAAAGGATTAAGGATAAGTGAAAGAATGGTTTGAATAATAACATATTGATAACAGATAATACAAACTTTTTTGATTAGGCTTCAGAAGAATCTGAATAGAAATGCATTGTTTGGAATGTGTATGCTTTGGTCTCAATAAAAATATCCGGTTGCAGAAATATTTCATGTGGTTTGAACTAACAGGCAAAAAATTAAAAATTCATTGGTATACGTTAATATATGTAATTGTATATTTTGGAGGTAAGTATAATGGCATAGGTTTGCTGTAATGGAACTGATTGGAAAATGATCTCTTGGAGAAAATTTATTGCTGGTCATAAGATTTCTTTGGTTTAGAAAAATGCTGGGTTTAGTAAAATCTGTAGCACCAAATGAAAGTCTGCTTTAATAAAAACATGGATCTGAGAATTGCGGTTTTTTGTAAGCGGGCATTTGATCCACTAAAATTGTATTGGTTTATTCTTCATGTTGGTTTTTCCTGAAATCCATCAATTTGAAGGATGAAGTAAGCATTTGCCAGGTATTGCTCCAATAATGAAAGAAAGACCCTCAATCATTGTTAAAACAAGTCTTAGTAATCACTGTGACTTGTTCCTTTGTAAGGCTCTCATGACAAAAAAAGCAGCAGCTTATGTTGCTTTTGTTGAAGATGGCAAAACAGTCATTTTATTGTCATAGAATCCACTCAGCATCACAGGACTCAGTGATGGAAAAATATCTGTAGAATTAGATCATGTAGCCGGCTCAGGCTGTCCACACCCATGCCTTTCTTACAGACCGCCCTGGTGCTCTGTCTGGGCAAGGGCGGGCCGGACCTTTGACGGGGACTCTGCCACTCTTCTTGGAACAGGATCCCCTGGTCTAATTGACCTTATTGTTAGGAAATTGTTCATAAAATTAGGAAACTCAGAGTAAACAGAGGACTCAGACAGCACTCCTCCTTGCCCAGGGTAGCATACATATGGAATGAGTTACCAAGAAAAGTGATTGAGGCAAAGTGCACAAATGAATTCAAGAGACTCCTAGGTTTATTTCTGGACACAGGGGAGGAGGTTAGCAGGAAGGTAGGAGTCAGATGCAGTTTGGGGAGGATAGGCATGCAAATAATTTGACCTATTCTTCACATTTCTTTTTAAGTTTGTGGAAGATCCCCAAACGAAAGGCTGCTTTGCTACATGTTCTTATCTATCTGGGGTCTGATGGCTGTAGCAGGGTCAGATTCTGAGAGGCAAATCTGATCCTGACGCTCTCTCCAGGGGAAATCGCTTCCAGTGTACAGGCTGGGGTGGCATCCCACCTGATCCCGAGCAGAACAAATCTTCGGGAAGAGTGAGACCAGAGGTTTCGAGAGGTTCAGACCAACCTCTTTGACAGGGTTCCACACCTCAGAATGTCCCAGAGACCACTAACTCTTTTAAACTCAGTATTTCCACCTAAATTTAGTCCTAGAAAGGGCTCTGAGGACTGTTCAGTCTTGCACTAAGTTGGCTACACAGAAGACCCCATTTCCTCCTCAGCTCTCCAAGGTCAGAGTTATGAGTGTATGTATTTGCTGAGGCTGTAAGAACAAAGAATCACAAACTGAGGAGCTGAAATAATAGAAATTTATTTTCTCATAGTTCTGGAAGTTGGAAGTCCAAGATCAAGGTGTTAGCATTCACTCCAGAGAACTCTCTCCTTGGCTTGTGGATGGCTGTTCACTTCCTGTGACTTCGTGTGGCTGTCCCTCTGTGTGTCTGTGTCCTGATCTCCACTTCTTGTTCTAACACCAGTCATACTGCATTAGGGCTCACCCTAGTGACCTCATTCTACCTTAACTACTTCTTTAAAAGCCCTATCCTTATTTAGGTCACATTCTGATGTATTGGGGGTTAAGATTTCACCATATGCACTTGGGGGTACATACTTCAGCTAATAATAATGAGCTTGAGGAAGAAACCAGAAGGACTGGAAGAAACCTGTTGTAGCACAAAACTGGGAAGAGGCCTCTGTGGTGACCTTGGGGTTTCCTGGGACAGAGAAGCCTGTTCCATCCCTCCTTCCCTTCTCTTCCACTCCAGTCCGGGAAAGTTTTTTTTTTTTTAAGATTTTGTTTAGGGCGCCTGGGTGGCTCAGTGGGTTAAAGCCTCTGCCTTCGGCTCAGGTCATGATCCCAGGACCCTGGGATCATGACTCAAGCAGAATTCAGTGGCTTAATCGACTGAGCCACCCAGGCACCCCCGGGAAAAGTTTTAAAAGGATCAACAAAGGGCACACCAGGCAGCACTGGGTGCTGAGACTTCCCAGCAAATGACTCTATTAAACCTTGAGTTCAGGGGTTCCTGGAAGTCAGGATCCCCTGATCTGCATGCAGGTCCACCCATGACCCTCTTTGATGTTTTATAGGCAGCATGAGAGAGGGAGGAGGGAGGTGGAAGCAAGGGGGAGACATTAAATGGTGAAAAAATGGACTTGGCTGGGCTTTTTAAAACTAACTATTCTAAGTGGGAAAAAATGATAGGTAGAAACAGTGCATGCAGGAGGCTGTGGTGGATGGTGTAACAGGGAATGAGGGAAAGAGCACCACTGGTTAATTTTCCAGGACAGAATTTATTAGTCTAGAAAACAGCTCCAAACGTGAGGCTCTTTTAAGCCTTAACTGCTTGGGGGTTTAGTGCAGCACCTTTCACTGAGCTTAGTGGCTGATTTGACCAAGCCGAGAGGGTTCTTGACTTCATGCAGAATGGAAACCAAATGTGAACCAGCAGCAGGTGAAAGCAAAGTTTACTGAAGATAGAGAGAGCACATACAGACAAGACTGTCCAGGGGACTTACAGGAGAGGAGCATGAGTCTCATCTTTGTTTGAGGTTTGCAGATTTTTATTGAGGATGGTAGTCTGGTGTACATATCCTCTCATGCATCTAAGAACTGATTAGAACAAGGCCAAGATCCAGGTGTCCATAATAAGTTGCTTATTCCTTGGAGCCAGGGGTCTTGGCATCGTGATATCTAGTACCAATGGTTGAAATACTACCTATTGTGCTGGAAAACTCCAAAGATGTCATTAACTCTTTGTCCCTTACAAGGAGGACATGCATTAAAGTATGTGTAGGGTGAGGGTATAGGACCTAGCAAGAGTAGAAGCAGGAAAAAAATGTAAAGGGAAAACAAAAACAACCAAGTTTTTTCTTTCATGGGGTTCCTTTCATTTCCCTGTCTCAGTTTGAGGCCAGGAAGTGACACTTGCATGCCAGCACTTGTCATCTGGGCTCTTGCCATACTTAAGGTTTTGTGTCATGGCCATTTGTCTCTACTTCTACGTCTGCTGCTTACCACCAGCCCCCAGAGTTTTTCTCATTAAGTTTATAGGTTTGTCCAAGGCCTGATGAGTGGGGCTCAAAGTCAAGGTCAGAGGCAGTCAGGATGGATGATGTAAACAACCCAGCCAAGAAAGTAAAGGCAGACACCTTTATGCTGCCTCCTCTTTATGCAATTGACATTTTCTCCTTCCCCCAATTTGGTTTGGGTCCCCAGATGTTAAATTACCCCTAGAATAATAAGGTGGTTGCATCCCCAAGTGGAGTCTGTTAAAAGAAAAACCACAAGCCAAAATGGAGTCACATATGCTAGGCCAACTTGCCAAACCAGGTCTTAACACCTAATCTAATTGCATTTTCAACATCCTCCCAAAATGCGGTCTTTTTTTTTTAAGATTTTATTTATTTATTTGAGAGAGAGAGTGAGAGAGAGCATGAGAGAGGAGAAGGTCAGAGGGAGAAGCAGACACCCTGTGGAGCTGGGAGCCCAATGCGGAACTCGATCCCAGGACTCCGGGATCATGACCTGAGCCAAAGGTAGTCACTTAACCAACGGAGCCACCCAGGCACCCCCAAAATGTAGTCTCAATTGGTCAGCAGGAGTTTTCCAGTCAGCTCCAATGATGTCATCTGTCACAAGGGCCCTCTCCATCCCTCCCACCAAAAGGAAGATGAGGTAATTTGCATGATAAGACCCCTGCCTTTCCCCTCATTTTGCCCAAAACAATCCTTTTATTCTTTTGCTAATAACTTTCTTGCCCTATCCTCCTTATAAAAATCTCTCATTTTGTACAAACACAGCATCTCTCTGTTTGCTATATGGGGTGCTGCTCGATTCATGAATCACTTAATAAAACCAATTAGATCTTCAAATTTATTTGTTTGGATTTTTGTTTGTTTGTTTTTAACAAGCATGATGTTGAGTTGCTCAGCTTGAGTGGCTTCCAGTTGGCTCCAGGCCAGGCTACAGCTTGTTTCCACTAGCACTTGGATATTCTGTTTAAGGAGTCCTCACTCAGTAGGTCATCATGGCCCTTGGAGCTATGAAACCAAGGCTGACCTGAATTCCCCAAAAGGGATAGCTCCCTTTCCAGAAGGTTTCATGTCAGGGTCCATGAAAAATTTGGCTCAGATGAGAGGATCTTAGAAGCGCATGTTGGTAGAACAGAGTCCAGCTTCTTGCAATTGCCTCTCAGAGTTTTCTGTACACAGAGCCATGGCTTGTATATGGTAGATCCTCAAGTGACATTGATGCAGGTTGGATGGGTCTGAGGACCCAGAGGTGGCTCCCACAGGACCAGCCAAGAGGGGCTTTGGTGTCCTATAGGATAGAAATCAATCATGAGGGACCCTGGGTGACTCAGTTGGTTAAGTGGCTGTCTTCAGGTTGGTCATGATCCCAGGTTTCTGAGATGGAGCCCCATATCAGGGTCTCTGCTCAGGGGGGAGTGAGCTTCCTCCTCTCCCTCTATCTTTCGCCCCTGCTTGTGCTCTCTCTCTCTCACAAATAAATAAATGAAGTCTTAAAAAAAAGGAAGTCAAACATGAACTGAGAGGAAATGAGAGCAGAGTTTATTAAAGATTTAGAGAGAGTGTAAATATGGACAGATCCTATGGGAGACTGAGAAAGGAAAGAAGGGTGAATCTCACCTTTGCTTGGTGCCCTGGGTTTGTATTGAGGATTGTGGTTTGATGCAGCGTCTTCTCATCTTCTCAGTAATCCGGGAACAAAGATGAGTGTTTAGATGTTCTCCATAAGTCACTTATCCCCTGGAGCCAGGGCCCTTGATGAATCAGAGCTCTTGGAAAAGGTTCATGAAGACCCAGCCAGTCATTCCTGAGATGTTATCTGTTGTGTAGGAAGACTCCAAAGAAATCATTAAATCCATAACCTTCACAAGGAGGACATATATTATCTATTCTATAAAGCATGTGTAAGGCAGGGGGCAGGTCCTAGCAAGAATAGAAGCAGGAAAAGGAGGAAAAAAAGCAATGTTTCACAGGGTCTCTTTGGTTTCCTTGTCTTAATAATGTCAAACTGAATTATCTGTGGCATAGGGAAGGGGGGATAAAAGTAGCTGGGGAATTAAAAAGCTGAGGCATTAGTGCAAGCTGTGTTTTGAGGTATCTGCCATCTAGAAATTAAGCTGGAATATTTAAACTCATTCAACTTTCTCCATTTCTTAAACTAAGGGGTTCTCTTTGTACTGCTCCATGAAATGATAAATTTCCATATGGTTTTTCATACAGATTTTGTGATGATTAAATGAGAGTAGTCTGTCCGGCTGGTATGAAGTGTGAGTGCCTGACAACTAGCTCTTTTGATTGTTGGGTAAATGCCTGACATTAAGTTTTTGATTGTGGAGACATTCACTTCCACATACCCATCTGGAATAAACACAATGCCAGCTATACACCAAGATAATGAGCCAGGGCTCCCCACCCATGAAATTCCCCTTGCAGAAAGCTCTGAATGACTTGGATGCCTGACTGTGTAAGTGACCCCATTTCTCCCATCTTGTACCCTAAGTCCCACACTTATGCTTTAAATCCACCAATTAGTGTAAACCCACAAAATCGTAAACACACCACCCTCAACCCCCAAAGGCAGAGTCCCAAGTCTGTGCTCACCACTCCCCTTCCCACCTCACTGTGCAGCCATGGGTGTGCAGTGTACCCTCCAGACCCGGTAATAAATCTTAGTTTTTCCACATTCCCTGTTGGTGCATCTTGCATTCATAATAGGAACCATAAGGGCCAGTCCAGCCACAACATTGGCTCCTGTTGGGAAATGTCTGAGGGGGCTTGGCACAATTAGAAGGGGCCTTGGAGGGTGATAGCACTATGAATAGCCTGAGACTGGCACGAAACAAGGAAGTAGGTGCTGTATGTGCCATTCCATCATTACTGTTATTGTTACTATGGCTCTTAATTATTAGGCTTTCAACACTGAGATTTCTCTCCAAATCAACTGAGCTGCCAGTCCAGAGGAACCCATCACCTTCCCTTTACAAAACAGTTCCATAGCCCGAGAAAAGTGGCATTGTCCAGAAAGGAAGAGGATCCAGAGCTCAGCTGTGAGAAGAGTCTTTTCATTAGCTGGAATCAGGAAGTAGCTACAATTCACAAATTCCTGGTCACTTGAGATTTTCTGCCTGTTTTATATAAACTGCAGTTGAATATAAATTAATCATGGATTTTCCTTGTATTTCCAGAACATTTTATAGCCCCATCTTTTCCTGAAAGATTGCTTTGCTATTGATTTCCACTTTCCTTAGGGATTTTATAGAAACTTCTCTAGCTGCTGCTGCTTCGTCGTCTTCTTCTTCTTCTTCTTTTTAAGATTTTATTTATTTGTCAGAGAGAGAGAGAGAGAGAGAGAGAGAGAGAGAGAGAGCGCACAAGCAGGCAGAGTGACGGGCAGAGGCAGAGGGAGAAGCAGGCTCCCCGCCGAGCAAGGAGCCCAATGTGGGACTTGATCCCAGGACCCTGGGATCATGACCTGAGCCGAAGGCAGCTGTCCAACCAACTGAGCCACCCAGATGTCCCTAGCTTCTTCTTCTTTTTAAAGATTTTATTTATTTATTTGACAGAGAGATACATAGCAAGAGTGGGAACATAAGTAGGGGGAGGAGGAGAGGGAGAAGCAGGCTTCCCCCTGAGTGGGGAGCCCAGTGTGGGGCTCCATCCCAGGACACTGGGATCATGACCTGAGTGAAAGGCAGATGCTTAACAACTGAGCCACCAGGAACCCCCCAAATTCTGAAAAGGTCAGAATTGACCTGTCTCAAAACAGCAATCACACAAGAGTGAATTTTCTTGAGGAAGGGAAGTAATTTCTTCATTTTGAAAGTGTCACCAGTGTATTTTTGTGCATAGTACTGGAGAGTCAAATATTAGGCAAATTGGTTCAAAAGAAAATTTCACTGGGATGAAGGAGGACTAAATATAGCTAATGAGCTGGATTTGTCTGTTCTCTACAACATGTATCTTTATGAATTAGGATCAAATGTTTCCTCCTTTAGCATTACAATATTTTATTTTGTCATCCTAGTACCAAAAGTGACTGGGGTACTAAAAAAGTGAGGGAGACAAAAAGCAGCTAAGGGCAATGTCCTTGCTTCTGGTAGCTTGAAGAAGGTCAGTAGATATGAACACTGAATGTTTTTACTTGGTCCATCAAGTTTAGAAATAATTGTTTAGGTCCTACTACATGTCAGGCTCTGAGATAAGCACTGGTTATAAAGCAGTCTTCTTATCACAGCTCTTTGATGTTAAGGAACAGAACTCTACACAAGCATACTCCTATATCAAGCACAGTTTACTGAAGGCTCACAGTGACAGCTCAGGGAAAAAAGGAACAGCAGAGCCTGATGGGAACTGGTTCTAGAACTAGGAAATCATCAGGGTCCCCAACCACTACTCTTCCTCAGGTTTTATGTCTCTGTCTCAAGTTCAGCTCTCCGCCTCTGTTTTTCTGGAACCCAATGGCATATCTAAGTGGGATCCCTCTTTCTCTCCAAAAACACACCTTCTCTGCCTGTCTGTGAAGGATCATGGTTGGACTTGGCCACCACAGTCTCTTCTACAATATTCTATATAATATATATTATAGCTTACCCTTCTTTCTTATAGTCCCAGTGTCTTTTGGATCTGTTATCAAATGGGAACTACTGATTACTAACTGGTTGATGATTAGTGCTTGAATGGCAAACTTGTTCTTATAAACCACCATGTTCCTTTTGGTGGAAGAGGGAGCAAGGCAGATGATATAAAAACATGCTTTCTGTAGAGGCTGAGAGAGAGGCAGTTCCTTGACAAGTTATAGGTGGGATGGGTCTCTCCAATGTTATCTAAGAGGTGCTCTTGTGGAGCTGGTGGCAGGATTCTTGCTATTGCTTGACCTCAAGTCACTCTGAAATGAATCTCATTAATATAAGGCATTAGAGGTCATCTTGGCCCAAATGACACAATTAGGAAAATGTCTTCTTGTCACCTGACAAATCCCGTAGGAACTTCTCATACATTTGCTCATTTGATCCCTGTAGCACCCTAGTGAGGAGATACTATTATTTTCCCCATTTTCCTATAAGGAAACTGAAGCATAGAGAAGCTAAAGAACCTGCCTGTGGATGTGTAGTGAGTGCAGAGCTGGAATCTGAACCGGAGGGCCATGCACTGTGTGGTGCTGTGTGCTGGGGTGGTCCAGCTAAATTAGAAATTCAGCATCCTGACTCCTGGAATTACTCTTCCCACTCAGGAGGACTCTAGAGTTCTTGGGTTCCCCTGAGACACAAAGTGAGTGGGTAGATATGCTTGAACAGACTGTGAGAACAGGGGTGGGGTCCATGTGATGGAGCTGATACCAAGAAAGGCAGGAAGATGGTCAGAAGTAAATGTCCTACTCATTGGATGCAGGTTGTGGGGAATGCTAGGCCAGGCATGAGGCCAAAATGAAAGTAAGCTAGAAAGGAGACAAAAGTCAGAGACAGGGTCAGAGACGTAGGTAAGAAGTAATCCTTCATGATGTAGTCTTAGGGGCTGTTATCCTGTATGTTGAAAAGGGCTGACCAGATGATAAGGCTAATGCCTCCAATTCAGGTTTGCATTGGTCAAAACCAAGCACCACAAAACTGGTCTTTGTACACTGAGATGGTGGGGCCCACCTGGCTCAGAGGTGGGCCTGTGGCTGGTTGTCCTTCAGGAGGTGTCTGCCTCTTCTCCAAGAAGCATCTTAGTTCCCTCCTGATTCCACAGAGAGTACTGGCTTGGGATGGGGATGCTGTACAGCCTGCAAGAGAAGCTATTGTAGAGAGCTTGTCCTGGAACCTTGCTGAGGTATCAGTGAATTAACCCAACAACACTTTTTTTTTAAAGAATAGCATTAACACCCTAATTGTCCAGATCTATATAATTTATTTTGGTAAGAACTTTCAGGATTACTATGTTTTAACAAGAAAGAAACAATGATTAAAAAAAAACAAAGACATAGATCTATTGTTTGTTTTGTGTGACTTATGGGTATTCCATTTGTCTCCATGTTAAGTTATATGATATCAGGTACTCACCACATGTTACATATCTTTAGGTATTATATCATATGCCCAATGGCTTACAAGCTCTATCACTGGACCCTCATTGAAATGAGCTGGCTTTTATTTTTTTCAGAATCAACAATCCTAGTGTTCAAGGCAGTTCTAAGTATATATATTATAATTAATTTAAAAATGCCTGTGCTTAAACTCATGTGACATGTCAATCTTTGATGGCATTCTGTATTTATACCCTCTTCTATTCTATTTTCCTTGATTAGGGTATATCCTTTGGAACTATCCACAGCATTTATAATATAATAATATAATAATAGCCACAGCATTTTCTTGAACATTAATGAGTACATCAGAACAAAAAGTTGTATTCAGATTTGGTCACTTTTGTATAAGAGGAAATTAATCTTATCTAATTACTTCATTAACATGGTAGCCAAGAGAGAAAATGGCTTCCCCATCTGTTTTCTAGGGCAGAGTTTTGCATTTATTATAACAATTCATTCTCTTGTTCATGGTGCCAATATGCTCTTGCTCAACATTGCTTAGTGTGGGTGGTGTTGAAAAGTATAACATGTTCACTACTAATAATTAATTAGGCTCTTCATAGCAAGAAAAAAGTGCTTCCTAATAATTCGTGAAGATATACCACAATTTTAGATCATGGAGAAATCTTTGACATTATTAATCTAAAATTCCCATTTTCAGATTAGGAAATCGAGGTTGAGTGTCACTCAGTGACTTGATCAAGGTCACAAAGCTGAATGAACTGGACACAGATTCATAATTTCTCTTGCACACATTTGTTTATGTCATGGTATTTCATTTTGGAGCCACTTTCTGGCCTGCCAAGATTTAGGGCTTATCTCGGTTTGGTTGCCTGAAAGTAGAGCCTGACACAAAGAGTTTGGTGCAGAGAGTTATTTGGACAGTGACACCAGGAAGCAGGAGGGATGGAATGTGGAGAATGAGTCAGGGCAGGAGAAATAGTCAAGTAAGTATGCATTATTGAGATTGTTCTTGTGGGTGACAGCAGATCCACCACACCAGGGCCTCTGGCTTTCTGTCTGAATGACAGGAGGCTGGAGCACTTACCTACTGGCTGCAGGAGCCTTATCTTTTTCTACATCTAGAAGAGTAGATCCAGTGAGCAGAGAAGACCCTGAGCCTAAGGCACATGCCTGTGTACTGTTGTGGTTGGAATCATTGGCAGGCAAAGGGATCTGGCCTGACACCAAAGGCCTATGCTCCCAGGGCTGATAATGCAGAAGGAGACTCTGGATGGTGTAGAGTCTGGATTGTGAGATTGTCTAAATTTAATTCTGGATTCTATACTCATCTCTCCCCAAGCTCCTCTTTGCCCCTGCCCCACCGTTTCGTTTCAACTGCACATACAAACACACACATGCATACACAATAAATAAGATAATTTTGCTCTTGGGAGATTATGTGTCATTTAATACATAAATTGCTGGATACTGTAAATTAGTTTAATAGCTGAATCCATATAAAAGCTTTAATGCCTGTGATATGGCTTGAGTGCTGGCCTCACTGCTATAATGGTTAGGCCCTGCACGAGCTTACCTCGGCTGGCCAGAGGAAAGCAGATAGTAGTGATGGAAATTTTAGACTGATAGGACCTGTCTGATTCATCACATTGCAAGGTGACAAATGCATCAATTGCCTATAGTTTGGAAACTTTTTTTCTTTTAAAGATTTTATTAATTTGAGAGAGAGAGTGAACATGCACATGAGTGGTAGGGGAGGGGCTGAGGGAGAAGCAGACTATCCACTGAGCCAGGTGCCCACCACTCTGCTCGAACCCAGGACCCTGAGGTCATGACCTGAGCTGAAGGCAGCCACTTAACTGACTGAGTCACCCAGGTACCCCAGTTTGGAAGCTTTTTTTATAGTAGAGTTGTTCTATGCAGGAATGATTTAATAGTTTTTGCTGGCTCTCTGTCACCATTATTGATATCTTCCTTCTTTCTTCAAACATTAGTTGAGCATCTACTATGTTTCAGGGCCAGTGTTAGCATGTATGGGTCAGAGAGATAGCTGTCACAAGGAGCTGCCCCTCAAGCAGCTTATACTGACATAAGCAGTATAATATCATATACCACGTGTGATGTGATGTAAAAGCTTGTTATCACGTACCTTCTCAGGGGAGCATGACGATTGCAGGTATACACCCCGTGTGTGACTGCATTGTACTCCCAAAGTTCTCTTATAACGAACTTGCTTCTTTCCAATGTTCTGAGTTCCAATGACATACCTGCTACTTGGATCCCATTTAACCTATTTAGTTCTTATTATGGAAAAGTACCTTCACTTCAAAGTTATCAGCCACTCTATGCCTGACTCTTCTGTTCCCCAGAATCAGGGCATCAGATAATAGGGGCCATGGAAAGGATTGGCATCAAACAGAATCCTTGTTAAACAGCTGAGCAGGGGCACCTGGGTGGCTCAGTTGGTTGAGCAACTGCCTTCAGCTCAGGTCATGATCATGGAGACCTGGGATCAAGTTCTGCATCAGGCTTCCAGCTCTGCGGGGAGTCTGCCTCTCCCTCTGACCTTCTCCCCTCTCATGTTCTCTCTCACTTTCTCTCTTTCTCTCTCAAATAAATAAAAATCTTAAAAAAATAACAGCCAAGAAATATAGGGTAGGGTACATGTATCTGTGAGCAGGAAACATGACGGTAGTGGGGACTGGGTGGCTGAATTCACAGTCTCCCACTGTCTCCTGGGTTGGGGAAAGGAATCCTCTATAGGGTTCTTCCAGAGTTGTGGGCTGAAAGCAGGGGCAAAGATCCTTCCAGAAGATTTATCAAGGGCTGGGTTTTACTAAATCAGGGATATTGGCACGGGAGTTGTTTTCCATTATCCTACCTATCCTCCTGGTTTGCACTATCCAAGGAAAGAATAACTGGGAGTGAGGAAATATAGATGGCTTCCTGAAAAAAATAACCACTCTATTAGCAAAAGCTGCTAACAGGAAGGATACTTTTCCTAAGGATTCCATTGAACTTTATAATTTATGATGGGAGGGAAGCGGCAAGATGGCAGAGGAGTAGGAGACCGATTATCATCAGGTCCCAGAAATTCACCCAGATAGCTATCAAACTATTCTGAACACCTAAAAATTGTACAGAAGATTGAAGAGAAGAGGAGCAGCAATTTTAGGAATAGAAAGTTGACCACTTTCTGGAAGGTAGGACGTGCAGAGAAGTGAATCTGAAGTGACGGGAAGATAGACCCAGGGGAAGGCCTGGCTCCCAGCAAGCGAGCGAGCAGCAGAGCACAAACTCGGAACTGTTAGAAGTCTCCTCCACTGAGGGACGTCGCCCCAGACGCCAAGCAGCGGGTGAAGCCCTCGTGGGGACAGTGTGGTCTCAGGACCCGCGGGGACAAAAAAAGACCAGGGGTGTCTGAGCGTGACAGAGCTCCCAGGTATCAGAGAAGCCGATGGGAGAGACAGAGCCAAGGTGAGAAGGTGTCTCTCAGCTCGGGGTTTCCTGGGGCTGTGATCCAAAGCACAGTAGGGCCACTGCTCTGTGAGTGGGGACCCCATGGGTGGCAGACCTGGAGAGACCCCTCCTTCCTCCTCTGGGAGGAGAAGCATGGGAGCAGCTGCAGGAATCTGCCGGGTTCAGAGATTCTAAACAGGGATGCACCAGAGATAGAGAAGACCGGTCACAGGCTGGGTGAGCTCGGAGAGTGGCCAGAGACCAGGGACACAGGAGGGACGGATGGCTTTTCTCTGAAGGCGCACTGAGGACTGAGGCTCTAAGCCTCTGGGTCAGAGACTGGGAGGCCACCATTTTCATTCCCATCCTCCAAAGCCATAAGGAAAGTGTTCAGGGAACAAAAGCTCCTGAGAGCGAGCCCGAGCTGATAATTTAGCCTGGCCCCTGCCGAGGGTGCTGCGGTTCCGCCTCGGGCAAAGACACTTGAGAATCACAGCAACAGGCCCCTCCCCAGAAGACCAGAAAACAACATCCAGCCAAAGCCAAATTCAAGATTGCTGAGCATTGTGGAACTCCGGAGCTAGGGGAAAGCAATGCAGAGAATTAATGGCTTTTTCCCCATGATTCTTTAGTCATTCAAACTTAAATTCTTTGAATTTTATTTTTTTTCTTATTCTTTTCTTTTAAATTTTTTCCTTTTCCCTATTTTAACATTTTTAACTATTATATCTTATCAACATTTTAAATCTTTTTAAAATTTTCATTGTTATAGTCATATTCTATCCCTTCATTGTATGTAACATTATTTTTTGTATACATATTGGGTCTGTTCAATTCACCAGTATAGAGATAGAGATATATATAGAGATAGAGTCAGAGACAGAGATAGATATAGAAACAGATACAGATAATACAGATACAGATATAGGATTTTGTCTTATTTATTTATTTATTTTTGTTTTGTTTTTGTTTGTTTGATTTTGTTTTTTGGTTTTTGGTTTTTCCCTCTTTCTTTTCTCCCCAGTTCCAGGTCTCTTCTGAGTAGGTTAGTGTATATTTCTCTGGGGTTATTGCTACCCTTTAGTATTTTAGTATTTAGTATTTTGTTCTCTCATCCATCTATTCTTATCTGCATAAAATGACAAGGCACAAAAAATCAATACACACACACACACACACACAAAGAACAAGAGGCTGTAATGGCAGATAGGGACCTAATCAATGTGGACATTAGTAATATGACAGAACTAGAGTTCAGAATGACGATTCTTAAGGTGCTGGCTGGGCTCGAAAAAAAACATGGAAGATAATAGAGAATCCCTCTCTAGAGAAATAAAAACCCTTTCATGAGAAATAAAAGAACTAAAATCTAATCAAACTGAAATTAAAAAAAGCTATTAATGAGGTGCAATTAAAAATAGAGGCTCTTACTGCTAGAATAAATGAGGCAGAAGACAGAATTAGTGATGTAGAAGACAAAATGTCAGAGAATAAAGAAGTGGAGGAAAAGAGAGACAAACAACTACTGGACCATAAGAGGAGAATTCGAGAGATAAGTGATACCATAAGATGAAACAATATTAGAATAATTGGGATCCCAGAAGAGGAAGAGAGAAAGAGAGAGGGGCAGGAGGTATATTGGAGCAAATTACAGTACATACTTTCCCTAATTGGGCGAAGGGAACAAGCATCAAAATCAAGGAGGCACAGAGAACCCCCCCCAAATTAATAAAAATAGGTCCACACCCTCATCTAATAGTTAAACTTACAAGTCTTAGTGACAAAGAAAATCCTGAAAGCAGCTCGGGACAAGAGGTCTATAACATGCAATGGTAGATATATTAGACTGACAGCAGACCTATCTACAGAGACCTGGCAGTCCAGAAAGAGCTGGCATGATATATTCGGAGGACTAAATGAGAAAAATATGTAGCCAAGAATACTATATCCAGCTAGGCTGTCCTTGAAAATAGAAGGAGAGATAAAAAGCATCCAGGACAAACAAAAACTAAAGGAATTGGCAAACACAAAGCCAGCGCTACAGGAAATATTGAAAGGGGTCCTCTAAGCAAAGAAAGCCTAAAAGAGACATAGACCAAAAAGAAGAGAAACGATATAGAGTAACAGGCACCTTACAGGCAGTACAATGGCTCTAAATTCATATCTCTCAATAGTTACTCTGAATGTAAATGGACTAAATGCCTCAACTAAAAGACACAGGGTATCAGAATGGATAAAAAAACAAGACCCATCGATATGCTGTCTACAAGAAACTCATCTTACACGCAAAGACACCTCCAGATTTAAAGTGAGGGGATGGAAAACAATTTACCATGCCAATGGACAGCAAAAGAAAGCTGGAGTGGCAATCCTTATATCAGATAAACTAGACTTTAAGGCAAAGAATATCATAAGAGATGAAGAAGGACACTATATCATACTAAAAGGATCTGTCCAACAAGAAGATCTAACAATCATAAATATCTATGCCCCTAACATGGGAGCAGCCAATTATATAAACCAATTAATAACAAAATCAAAGAAACACATTGACAAGAATACAATATTAGTAGGGGACTTGAACACCCCCCTTACTGAAATGGACAGATCATCAAAGCAAAAGATCAACAAGGAAATAAAGGCTTTAAATGACACCCTGGACCAGTTGGACATCACAGATATATTCAGAACATTCCATCCCAAAACAACAGAATACACATTCTTCTCCAGTGCACATGGAACATTCTCCAGAATAGACCATATTCTGGGTCACAAATCAGGTCTCAACAGGTACCAAAAGATTGGGATCATTCCCTGCACATTTTCAGATCATAATGCTCTGAAATTAGAAGTCAACCACAAGAGGAAAGTTGGAAAGAGCTCAAATACATGGAGACTAAAGAAGATCCTACTAAAGAATGAATGGGTCAATCAGTAAATTAAAGAAGAATTAAAAAATTTCATGGAAACAAATGAAAATGAAAACACAACTGTTCAAAATCTTTGGGACACAGCAAAAGCAGTCCTAAGAGGAAAGTATATAGCAATACAAGCCTTTCTCAAGAAACAAGAAAGGTCTCAAGTACACAACCTAACTCTACACCTACAAAAGCTAGAGAAAGAACAGCAAAGAAAGGCTACACCCAGCAGGAGAAGAGAAATCATAAAGATCAGAGCAGAAATCAATGAAATAGAAACCAAAAGAACAGTGGAACAAATCAACGAAACTAGGAGCTGGTTCTTTGAAAGAATTAATAAGATTGATAAACCCCTGGCCAGACTTATCCAAAAGAAAAGAGAAAGGACTCAAATTAATAAAATCATGAATGAAAGAGGAGAGATCACAACCAACACCAAAGAAATACAAACAATTCTAAGAACATATTATGAGCAACTCTACACCAGCAAATTTGACAATCTGGAAGAAATGGATGCATTCTTAGAGAAATATAAACTACCAAAACTGAACCAGGAAGAAACTGAAGACCTGAATAGACCCATCACCAGTAAGGAGATTGAAGCAGTCATCAAAAATCTCCCAACGAACAAGAGCCCAGGGCCAGACGGCTTCCCAGGGGAATTCTACCAAACATTTAAAGAAGAATTAATACCTATTCTCCTGAAACTGTTCCAAAAAATAGAATTGGAAGGAAAACTTCCAAACTCATTTTATGAGGCCAGCATTACCTTGATCCCAAAACCACGCAAAGACCCCATCAAAAAGGAGAATTGCAGACCAATATCTTTGATGAACACGGATGCAAGTATCCTCAACAAAATACTAGCCAATAGGATCCAACAGCACATTATGAGGGTTATTCACCATGACCAAGTGGGATTCATTCCTGGGATGCAAGGTTGGTTTAACATTCGCAAATCAATCAATGTGATACAAGACATTAATAAAAGAAAGAACAAGAACCATATGATCCTCTCAATAGATGCTGAAAAAGCATTTGACAAAGTACAGCACCCTTTCTTAATCAAAACTCTTCATAGTGTAGGCATAGAGGGTACATACCTCAATATCATCAAAGCCATCTACGAAAAACCCACAGTGAATATCATTCTCAATGGAGAAAAACTGAGAGGTTTTCCCCTAAAGTCAGGAACATGGCAGGGCTGTCCACTACCACCACTGCTATTCAACATAGTACTAGAAGTCCTAGCCTCAGCAATCAGACAACAAAAAGAAATAAAAGGCATCCAAATCGGCAAGGAAGAGGTCAAACTCTCACTCTTTGCAGATGATATGATACTTTATGTGGAAAACCCAAAGGACTCCACTCCAAAACTGTGAGAACTCACACAGGGATTCAGTGACNGTGGAAAACCCAAAGGACTCCACTCCAAAACTGCTAGCACTCATACAGGAATTCAGTCAAGTGTCAGGATATAAAATCAATGCACAGAAATCAGTTGCATTTCTATATACCAACAACAAAACAGAAGAAAGAGAAATTAAAGAGTCAATCCCATTTACAATTGCACCCCAAACCATAAGATACCTAGGAATAAACCTAACCAAAGAGGCAAAGTATCTGTATTCAGAAAGTATAAAGTACTCATGAACGAAATTGAGGAAGACACAAAAAAGTGGAAAAAACATTCCATGCTCAGGGATTGGAAGAACAAATATTGTGAAAATGTCTATGCTCCCTAGAGAAATCTACACATTTAACGCAATCCCCATCAAAATACAAGCAATTTATCTCAAAAAAATGGAACAAAAAATCCTAAAATTTATATGGAACCAGAAAAGACCCCGAATAGCCAAAGGAATGTTGAAAAAAAAAAAAAGAAAAGTTGGATCAAGACAGTATCCAAACTTCAAGCTCTATTACAAAGCTGTCATCATCAAGACAGTATGGTACTGGCACAAAAACAGACACATAGATCAGTCGAACAGAATAGAGAGCTCAAAAATGGACCCTCAACTCTATGGTCAACTAATTTTTGACAAAGCAGGAAAGAATGTCCAGTGGGAAAAAGACAGTTTCTTCAACAAATGGTGTTGGCAAAACTGGTCAGCCACATGCAGGAAATGAAACTGGATCATTTCCTGATACCATACACAAAACTAGACTCAAAATGGATAAAAGACCTCAATGTAAGAAAGGAATCCATCAAAATTCTTGAGGAGAATACAGGCAGCAACTTTTTCGACCTCAACCACAGCAACTTCTTCCTAGGAACATCACCAAACGCAAGGGAAGCAAGGGCAAAATGAACTATTGGAGCTTCATCAGGATTAAAAGCTTTTGCGCAGCAAAGGAAACAGCAATAACCAAAAGACAACTGACAGAATGGGAGAAGATATTTGCAAATGACATATAAGATAAAGGGCTTGTATCCAAAATCTTTAAAGAGCTTCTCAAACTCAACACCCATAAAACAAATAACCCAGTCAAGAAATGGGCAGAAGACATGAACAGACATTTCAGCAAAGAAGACATCCAAATGGCCAATAGACACATGAGAAAGTGCCCGACATCACTCAGCATCAGGGAAATAGAAATCAACACCACAGTGAGATACCACCTCACACCTGTCAGAATGGTTACCATCAAAAAGTTAGGAAATGACAGATGTTGGTGAGGGTGCCGAGAAAGGGGAACCCTCCTACACAGTTGGTGGGAATGCAAGCTGGTGCAGCCACTCTGGAAAACAGTATGGATGTTCCTCAAAATTTTGAAAATAGAGCTACCCTACGACCCAGCAATCACACTACTGGGTATTTACCCTAAAGATATAAAGGTAGTGATCCTCAGGGGCACATGCACCCGAGTTTATAGCAGTAATTTGCACAATAGTCAAACTATGGAAAGAACCTAGATATCCATCAACAGATGAATGGATAAAGATGATGTGGTTCATATATACAATGGAATACTATGCAACTATCAAAAGAAACGAAATCTTGCCATTTGCATTGATGTGGATGGAACTAGAGGGTATTATGCTGAGCGAAATAAGTCAATCAGAGAAAGGCAATTATGGTATGATCTCTCTGATATGAGGAACTTGAGGGTCAGGGTGGGGGGTAGGGAAGGAAATATAATGAAACAAGATGGGATGGGGAAGGAGACCAAGCATAAGAGACTCCTAATCTCACAAAACAAACTGAGGGTTACTGGGGGGTGGGAGGGTAGGGATAGGGTGGATATGGTCATTGGGTAGGGTTTGTGATTTGGTGAATGGTGTGAAAGGTGTAAGCCTGATGATTCACAGATCTGTACCCCCGGGGCTAATAAAAAAACAGAATTATAATGTATGATGGGAGAATCTCTATGATCCCCTAACATAAAGCAACCTTAGGACACTTGTTTTCCTTTGGTGGAATAGGAAAGTAAATTTTGCATCCCACAGGGCACAGTTACACTGTGAGTGGAAAAAAAGGCTTATCAAGCAGTTTCTATCCCAGTTATCTATTGCTGAGTTATAAATGATACAAATCTTAGTGGCTTATTCCCTTCAGAAATTTGCAATTTGTGCAGTGATCATTTCTTCTTCCCGTGGGATCCTGTGAGATGGTTTGAAGGCTGGGGCTGGTACCATCTGTAGGTCACTCACTTATGTGTCTGGTTTTTGATGTTTGCTGGTGGCTGGAATCTTAGGACTGTAGCCAGAACACCTACATGTGACCTCTTCATGTGTTCTGGGCTTCCTCACATCATGGTGGCTGAGACCCAACACAATTATATCAACTTGGCAAACACTTGGTCAGCATCTTGTCTATGCCAGGCTCTGGGTTGAATGCAATGCCTCATGAACTCTCAAACAGAGCAGCCCTATCTACAGATAGGCCAGAAATCCTGTCTTCTACCTTCCCTCTTGAATTTGCTATATATTTATGATTTATACAAATCCTGAAAATATCAACCCTACTTATAAAAATGCATATTTTGAAAACATTAGAAAAGCCATTGATATGATACTGATATGAAAAATGATAACGATATGTATGGATTTCTTGTAAACACTTGATTAAGGAAATCATGCAGAGTGATGCCAATACTCCTCCATGTGATTGATCTCAGTGAATTTGAACATAAATGTAATCACAGGAGACACTCTGGTCACCCCAAATACTTCCTATATCCTTTTCTGAATCCACAAACTAAATTTACATCAAATTAAAAAAAAAGACTAAGCCCTGCAACTATTACAGTTCCTTTAGTATGTAGGATATGACACACACACATGTGTGTGTGTGTGTGCGTGTGTGTGTGTAGGGGAGAAGCATTTTGAGTAATAAGCACCTGTCCACTCAGTGGAAATGGACCCAGGCCAGTGCTATGATTAAATATTCACATCCTGAAATGTCTGCTCTTTAATTGTCTGTAAACGAATTTAATACGTACTATAAAAGTTAGCCAGCCTTTTCATTAAAAGGGGAAAAAATGATAGCTGTCATCTTAGAAGGCTTTTTGAATTATTTGTTCTAAATCCTTTAAGTAAACAGATTAAACCCCTATTTGAAATGAAAGTAGCTGTTTACTCATGTAAATGCTTCATCCTCCCTTCCCCCCACACACTGTTTAAGGGCAAATAGATTAAAGGACACAGAGAGTCATAAAGAGGCTTTGGTAAGGAGAGGGTGTGGAAATTCCCATTTTCTCCCCTACTGCACTCCTCTCCCCACCTCTTCTGGGCTTTCTGTGTCCAGAGAGAAAACGGCTTTCTTTCCTGATCAGCAAGGTTTCGCAAGCAGGCAGTGATGTTACTGCTTCCATTTAAAAAGAAAAAGAAAAGTGCTAACCTGTCCCTCAGGAAATCCTAGCCCTGCTGAGGATGGGCCTTGAGCACCTGGGCAGGTTGTGTGGAGTATACCTCACAGCTGGCCGGGATGCTTTGCTTTCCTTCCTTTTTTCTGGAGAGTTATTAAAAAAATATTATTTTATAAAGTCAAAGACAATGCATCATTGGCTCGTCTACACCATGTTGGTATTTTAATGTAAAATAGGGGGCTGAGTGATATAATGAGCTGGCATGGATGGTTCTAGAAGGTGATTCTTGAGTCCCGCATGGGAATCAAGAGGATAGTCTCAAATTTAATAAAGGCCATTTTCACAATTCTCAATGGAACTGTGAAGACATCTCTCCCTTCCCCCACCACACAGATTTCACAAATGCAAATGTGACTTTTAAAAAAGTCTGCCTGGCTAGCTCTCAGTTCTAGAACAACTAACTGGCTTCATTCTGACGGGGAAACAGAATACCCCTTCCCCCAGCCCAAAAGTTGCTTTGCAATCCCCAGGGAGTTCCTCCTCGGAGGATCAGGGTTTTTCCAGAGGCTAGGTTTGGCAACACTTCCAGTGCACCCTAAACCGTGAATCCCTTGTGTATAAGCTCTTACCCAGCAGAGATTCAAGCCACTTTTTCAGATACTCTTGACTGTCTACAGATTAAGTCACTTGCTACTTTATAGGTGAGAAAAATTCCTGGGATCAGGTGACATATTTACCTTCTCAGCACACATATGACACTATTGAGGCAGCTTTGGATTTGGAATTTGAAAACCTGGACTTCGGTCCCAGCTGGGTCCCTTGTTCATTTAGTGCGTCAACAAATATTGAGAGCTAACTATGTGTCAGGCACTGTCCTTGTTACTAAGGCTGCCATGCGGAGTCAGGAATGGCTCCTGACCTCAGGGCTTTTGTCTAACATAGCACTTTCCATAATGGAGATGCAAGAGTCCATGGTAGAGGACCAGATTTAAATAAAATAAAAATGTCCATCATGGATTAATACTTTTGTAAAGTACAATAAAATCAAATTACTAGAAAAATGAAATAAAAAGACAAAGACATGCAAGATACAAACCCAAATTTTGTTATTATTAGATTCTACAAGCATGAAATTACTCTGTCAAAGTGGCCAAATGCTTCCTTTCAATGTCTGTATTCATCTTGCAGACAAGGGATAGCCTGAGGTTCAAGGACTACATCGAGAATTATGATATAATAGACCCTGTGGTCCTGAGAGAGTGATATTACCCTGACCCCAGGCAGTGGACGTAATGGAACTACAGTAGGCAGTGGATGCTACTGGGTTCCTACTAAGAGGCTTCCCCTCCTTCCTCCTTCCTGGCTGACCCCCATCTCCTCAGCCCTGCACTCTCCCCTGCTTGCCTTGGGAGCTGGCCCTACCTCCAGGTCTATGGCAAGCCTGATTGACCTAAGGGTAATCCTATAGCCCTTACCTTCCAGTGGTCTAGAAGGAGGCATCTGATGGGATCCAGGCTGATGATCTCCAAGGCAAGCTTTGGTGTGACTGTCTGGGAAGGTTCCATTTGCTTTTTTGAGAGAGCTTCCAGAAACAATCCTACATCTCTCCCTGACTAGACATAGCCAGGAAGCACAAAGTCCAGATGGCTGGACCATGAGGAGAACTGGGCTTAAGGTAGAGTGGATGCTGGATGGCCAAGTGGAGAGGAGAAAAGAAGTGAGTTCTTGATAACATTTTGGATTAGTCCCAAAGCCCTTCAGGACAGGAGACCACTGTTTTCTCATAGTTTTTTTATCAACTTCGGTAAGTGTTTTCTCTTCTCTGCAGCCTGAATATTCCAACCACTGTACTGTGTTGTTCTGAGGCCAAACTGAATGGTATTTTTTTTTTAATATGCCTGAGCCAGGGGTGATGTTAAAAATCTTTAGTGAGTATAGCCACGCTGCAAAACATGGATGGCTCAACAGGTGAATACGGGTTGATCACCTGCTTTGCCCACAACAGAGTGCCATTTGAAATCATTGCCAACAGATTTTATTTTTCTTTCTTTTCTCCTCTCTAGAATGACAATAGTTCACATGCATCTGGATTGCTTTTTGTTCTGACTTTCTTCCTCTTACAAGATGCTAGGATTCTCCAAGATATTTTTAATGCCTTCTCTTCTTTGTTAGGACCTCTTATTTTCCTTGAAACCTTAAGGATCCTGGCAAGAATGGGTTGATGAAATCTTTGTTGTAAGGGAAATACCATCTAAAAGTATGGCTTTTCACCAGGTAAAAACTGGATATGGGTTAGGTTTATTTTTTTACCTCTTGCAATTTCTTACTCTTTCTCAGCATTCTGTCTCCCCAGAAAAGTATTGCATACTAAAATTTAATTAACTTTAAACTTTTTTTTAGAGGAGAGTGTTTTTTTTTTTTTTTTAAAGAGAGTCTATAGGAAAGGACCTGGCTGTGGCCAGAGACTGGGGTTTAGAGCCTAGGTAGAAGCTTCAGATGTGCCTGTCCACCCAGAATTTGACTGTGAGGCTTCTCTTGGGAGTCAGAGACACAGGAAAATTGAAGTTGGGAAGAAAGAATGAGAGAAGAGGTAGAGGAAAGTAAAAAAAAAAAGAAAAAGAAAAAGAAAAAAGAAATACGAAGGTGAGGACTGGGAAGCAGACAAAGGGGAACAGATTGCCATGGCAATGGTCACAAATGGGACTAAGCATTCCAAACGGAAAGGCTCACTCACCTGCCGTCTGCTAGACCACACTGAGTGCCATGGGTTTTACTCAAAAGATGCATCGTAAATTTCATTTGTAAACTTCGTTTATTGGGAAAGAGCTAACATCAGTGTCACATACTCTTTGTTTCCAGTGTGAGTTCTCCAGAGTGGGTCACTCGATCCCCCCCTCTTGTCCCCAGTGCGGTCTTGGACATTTGGATTTCTGATTAACCAGCAGACATGGGGGGAAAATGGCTGGCCCGGCCAGAGAGGTCCCGCATGACCACATATGTGCAAATACAAAGGCTCACAAATCATTGCGGTGAGCTCAGCTGTAGCTCACTTGACCTCCTCTACTGCCGGCATCAGATGTCCTGGAGAATTTGTGATGGGGACGGAGAGGGATCAGGAGAGGAAAAACCCAACAGATTTGACTGTAGGGATGAACTTGATCATGGCACTGCCTCCATTTGCTCTTTCCAACAGCTCTGAGGACTGGGAATGCTTTTGGGAGAACATAACAGCGAATATTTTCCTACATGGACAAATAGCTGCTTAATAAATAATGAATAGGAGACTGGAATCCTCAGACCCAGTTAAAATATATTCGGGTACAAGGTGGCTCACTTGCATACAAACATAGTCCTTCTCTGGTTGTATTAAAGACTTTTAAAAAAGTTTTAACCGTGACTTTTTTTAAAGTTTCAAAAGAGCAAATAAAATGTTCATGATTTTCTCAGACATCAAACAGCTCTCAAAAATGTCAACAACATCAGTGTAAAACTAATAAAGATATGGCACTGATTTAGCACTTGTACTTAAAGGAAATATAAAAAAGGGGAAAGAGAAGCATATGGAAAAATATGTTTGGGGTTTGACCAGATTAACCCCACATATTAAACAAAACAAAACAAACAAACAAACAAATAAGCAAAAAAAACCCCTGACACACCAGAATGGCTCTGGTGGGAATGTTGGGGAAGAATGACTTACTTTAGAGAAAAATGATAATGCTCCCTTCCTTTTTCTTCCATAGCACTGAAGTGGAAATTGGACTGTAGCTTTAGGCGCCTTTGGCAGTCCTAGTGGGGGTACGGTGGGGATTCAGACCTTAATTTCTTTCCCAGACTACACGGTGGGAGAAATCGGCCTTGGCATTGGATACACTATCAGTGCATTCCCATCAATGACGCATTTGGGAAAACATGGCTGAGACAATGAGGGCTCCTGACGGCCTCTGAGCCTCAGTTTCTACACAGATAGCATGGCGCTAATGGGCCTTTTCTCACAGGTCTCTTGTGAGAATGAAGTGACCTAACGTGGAAAGTGGCTGCATGCTATCTAGCTCAACACTGTCTGATAGAACTTCCTATGATGATAGGAGTGTTCTGTGGTTCAGTAGATCAGCCACCAGATTTGAAATGTGACTAGCTCTACCAAGGAAATGCATTTTAAGTCTTATTTACTTTTAAATAATTTAAATTTAAAGAGCCTCATGTGGCTAGTGTATTGGATGGTGTAGGTCTGAACACTGTAGCTAAGGTTGATGATGATGTTAATAATGATGGTTTTATTTCCTCAAGTTAGTGTTAAAGTTTCATGCTGAGAGGCTGTGGACATATTAGACGCTTATGCCTCTTGGATGGGGTTAGAGGCTAAACTTTTTCCATGGCAAATTATGTCATAAACAGAGAGGGAGAAAGGGAGGGAAAGAGAACTCTGGTGTCTTGGAAGGACAGTAATCCTATCAGATCAGAGCTCCATTCTTATGATCTTATTTAATCTTACCTCCTAAAAGTTCTATCTCTAAATACAGTCACACAGGTTAGAGCTTCAATGTATGAATTTTTGGGAGGACACAATTCAGTCTATAGCACCACGCATGCTTTCAAGTACATATTTTTAGCTTTTAGTTTTCCCTTTTTCCTGTGTATGCTCTGTGTTCCTATCAGAAATAGTCTCTGACTCTTTGTAAGTACCCTATTTTTCTTTTTTTTTAAGTTGAAAACAAAGACCATTTTATTACTTGTTACAAGTAAGGAGACAGGAAGATAGCTCTCAAAGTACTGTCTTCCTGTGGGGTTTGTGTAAGAAGCTTTTTTTTTTAATTTTATTTTTATTCTTTGCCCAAGGGGTACAGGTCTGTGAATCATCAGGCTTACATCTTTCACAGCATTCACCAAAGCACAAACCCTCCCCAATGTCCATAACCCATCCACCCTATCCCTACCCTCCCACCCCCCAGTAACCCTCAGTTTGTTTT